>CAMOHE010051561.1:0-43808 GCA_946598075.1 Artocarpus hirsutus
ATGAATTGCAAACGGAAGACGCCAAGAAAGAAAGAAGTTTTATAAATTTTAAGACTATGTTTATTTTTATATTTTTATCTCTGAGTTTGTTTATTGTTTTCACACCTTGAAGTTTTGAAACTTGTTTTAAAAACTAATTTCAAATATTTTTTTTTAGTTTGGCCTGCCGACCATTACTAGTCTGACTGCCGAACTTATTACTCTCAAAATTTCATTTTGCAAAGCCTCGGGCGACCTGCTGATGGTTGACCTTTGGCTTGTCAGTCGAGTTCGGCCTATCGAAATCTAAAGTTCGGCCTGCCGAAATGTGTTCAAAGAATTTTATTAATGTCTTCAAAGGTTAATTTAATTTTCAATGATATTAGCAAACTAATTACAAGATGTTTATGGAAAAGCGAATTGTTATAATTAAGTAATTTATAATTTATTGTGAATTATATAAAAAAAATGTACGGAGCCTGGGTATGCTTTTCTAAACTATGATTTCAAATACATGTTATAATTTATAATAGTTTTACTTCAATTAATGGTTAAATGAATGAATGTAACGACATTTGTGACGTCCGTAAAAGGAGGCGTTACAAACTAAGGGCCTATCCATTGGCAGATTTCTGAGAATGAGAAGCAAAATCAAAGTTGAAGAATCACCTTTTCGTTTGAGGGGGCATGTTAAAGAATAAAATGCAACTGACTAAGTCAGCCATAACTAATTCAGTTTTATCTTGTAACAAACTTGGAAGTTGTTGTACAAAGTTGGTTAACAATTCGTTAGGAGAACTTAAGTGATTAACAAATTGTACTTTGATCAATTGTATCAATACAACAAGTATAAATATATTTGCCATACTCTCAGAAGAGTAGCTGAGAGTTCATTCTTGGTCATTCACATTTTCTTTTCAGTCTTTCTCTATCTTTCTTTCTCTTTTCTCAATTTCTGAGCTGCCAAACATACAGCTTTTTCTCGGAGAAATAATATCATAGTCGAGTGATTAATGATAAGCAAATAAAAGTGTATATTTAATATTATTTAAGCTTTAATTAAACATTTTTATGATTTTATTCAAAATATATTAATTGGAAAATGTTTAGTTTTAGCTCATTTATTTGCAAATTTAAAAAGCAGTAAAAAAAGCCATGTTATTGAGCTATAGAAACCATACATTTGACACGTTAGAGTACCAATCCATTTGAGTGAAGCCAGGTCGTAACTACAAAGACAAGCCTAATTGAGCCACAAACCAAGTGCGTCACTAAAAGTGAGGCCCAACGTCAGCTATCAGCACCCATCTCTAGATTTTCCCTTCAACACGTTCAGCACAAAATCCAAAACCAGCCAATCAACTCCATAAGTCTTGAACACGCACATTGTCACAACCCAAAAAGAGGGTCGTGATTAAGAAAAAGTTTAAAGAAAGCCAACCATGATTAAGTAAATCAAATTCGTTGAACCACATCAACACACATAAATAATAGTTTAAACTGAAATTTAAAAGAAAACATAATCAGTCGAATTTGCCTTGACATGTAATTAATGATAATAAATTGAAGTACCGCCTATGCAAGTCTTAAAAGTCCACTAAGAATTTTACATAGTCCAAATACAAAAATACAATAAAATTGAAATAAGAACAAATCATACAATATGGCATACAACATTTACAAAGTAAATTACCGTTTCTTACTCAAAACTCCATGAGCATTAAACTTAGTCTTGAACATGATTGGTTTCACAAAACCTAGGGGAAAGTTTTTAAAGCAGTACTACCTGAGCAAAAGGCTCAGTAGGATTATTAATTAAATCGTAGTATTCAAAACTTGCAAAAACAGGCGAAAGGATTGTTCACAAATACTTATTGAAACCAAAACATAAGATTTTACCAAAAACCATAAAACAATTAATTTTTAGAATACAATTTTTAAACCCACATAAACAAATAAAGAAAACTTGTAGATATACTTGGCAAAACTGAACATATGAATTATCATAATTTGTCATTGAATACTTACTTAGGTGAAGCCTGATAAACACAATTGAAGTGGCCTTGACGGGTTTTTGGAACCTGCCCCTAGGACATTCTTTGCACGATCTGAACTCTAAAGCATCTGAAAATAAAAACTCGACCATCCAGGAAAAGTCTCATGAGAAAGTCTCAACTTGATAACTCTCGAACCACACAATGTTTGAAAACTTGTCTAAAAATAAAAAATAAATAGTACTTGGGGGCAATCTCATCCTAAGATTAGAATGCCTTGTAGTAATTTTAGTCTGAAGTTTGATTTTATTTTCACAATTATTTTAGAATCATATTTTTAAATACTTTGAAAACATTAAAGTACAATTCTTTAAAAACACATAAAATTACTTAAAAATAGGATAACTCAAAATATCATATTTTCAAATGACTTGAAAATAAAATATAACAATTTTTAAAAATCATTTAACATAAACTTTGGCTAAATAACCTGAAGAGAATGGCAACTAAAGAAGGGACAGAAACTATTCTACCTCAACATATGGATAACGTTAGGTCCATACTAGAATTCAATGTGCACTCAATATCAACAAAACCTTAAAATGCATTTAAAGTCAGAGATAGTGCTCAATCAAGTATCATCATGTTTATTTAATCATTGGTGTGCTATTTGTAGAAATGAATTATGAAATTTAAAGACAAGATTTTTAAGGTCTTAAAGACACAAAAATATGGTTTTTAAAAATATTTCAAAGACTAAAAAGAGCAAAAACTAAACCAACACACGTCAAGAGCTCGATGGGCTCGAATGATGGTGGCGGCCACCATTGGCTATCACCCCAGTCGAATGGCTTCCAAAAGGGCGATCAACCACCCTCCTTCCCTCCAAAACTGGCCTAACCCAGCTCTTCCTTCTCGCGGCTGATTCAATTCCAACTCAAATCTTTCACACCAAAGTAATTTTTAATGCAATAAAATTTCTCAAAACACCAAGATGGACATGCTTAAACATACACAAATGTTTTCCCCAAATTTTAACAAGCAAACTCACAGAAATCAATGGTTTAAACCAATTTTTGAAAAGCAAAACTCAAACATACGAAATCTGATGTTGACTTTCTTTTAAAAAATATTCCGCATGCATCAACCCAAATATTGTTAAACATGCTAAGATTGCATTTTAAAAGCCCATCAAGTTTAAGACTTCACAATTTTTCCACATTTAACTCAAATATGCATAAAAGTATTGAAGCTAAACATGTATGTCTCAATGTCAGAAAAATAAAAAAGGATAAGAGAAGAAATTAAAATAAAATTCGAATTAAGAAAAAACACTAGAAGTCGAAATCATTTTTGGGAAAACCATTCCTTAAATCTCCTTGGAAAGGTTTTGGAAACTCAGACTAATGAAGAATCTTAAACTCTTAAGCAAATTCTAGTTATGGAATTTGTTCCTTTGAGTTTTTCAGCAAGAATGGTGGCTGTGTTTTATCAATCTTTTGAAGGCTGATGGTGAAAAAGAGAGAGAGAGAAAAACGAGAAAGGGAGAGTGAGAGGGAGAGTATCTTATATGTGGAAGAGGTTTTTCACGTGAACAAGATTTAAAGGAAGCAACCATGACAATTTTGTAATTAAGTGTAAGTGGCAAGGACAAAAGTATAATTTAACACTCTAAAGGCCAAAATGACTTGAAGTTAAAAACATGCAGCAAAATTTAATGAGTGACATTAACAATTTAATCAATCTTGGCATACTAAACAAATTAAATTAACACAATTGATTATACTTAAAATTTACGAGTGCTGCATGCACGCTTCATAAGTCTAGCACCTCACACATTTTTCTAGCATGTCTTAGCAGATGGACCCTAGCCATCCCAAGCCCAGAAGTTACATTTTTTAGTCATTTTCTTACACTTTCTATTATCATCATCATCATCATCACCATTATTACAATTATACATCTATGTAAGACTACTGTAAACAATTTATTATTGGGCTGTCTTTGAGTGAATCTTAGCCGCAAAAATTTGATCTAACAGACACAAAAAACTACCAAATTAGAAATGGTACCAGACACTAGAAATGGTACTAGAAGGAGACTCACCCTATATATGTGCACATATGTAGATATATATTTTGCTTTATTATTGTTTGCATAGTTAAATTCATTTGCTAGAATTCAAGCAAAAAAAAAAAAAAAACATTTGATAGAAATACCGCTTTTATAATTAGTTGACAGTTTTTGATTGTCTAGCGATCTTTTTTTTTCTTCTTCATCAACTCTCTCTCAATCATTGGCCTTTATAATTTATTCCTCTTTTCACGTAGCTTTGTTGTCGCTTCGTATTTTTATGTTACGTTCCGTTATCCGTTCCTATAGTTGTTTTTATTCTTGTCACGGTAAGCTCTCACGCTAACTCTTTTTGGTATGTTTAGGAGGAAAAAGAATACTGGATGTTGATGATAATCAAAGAATAGGAATTATATGTTATTATCTGTTTATAAAGTCAATTTCTTTGTACAGGTAGACAAATAAGTAAATTTGTTTATTAAGTCAATTAAGTCAATTTTTTCTTTTTCTTTTTGAGGATAGACTAATGACAAATAGTTATAATTCTAGTAGGGTCTCTTGAGTCTTTTATAATTACTTTCTCATATTCCTTTAATATAAAGATGAAACAACTCGTTATTTACTTTAGCTCCAAAAAAAATCGTGATCAACGTTGCAACTTTTTTATGCTTAAAAAATGTTATTCCATAAATCTATCCCAGCGGGATATAACATTAAATATTAGTAGCAAATTCCAAATTAGCTTCAATATGTTAGGACGGCAAAGACCAAAATGAATAAAATAAAGATAAAATGGACATAAATATTTAGCATGGTTTACCCAAATTTGGCTACGTCCACATGGCAAGTATAGAAGGATCTCACTATTAAAATATGGAAAAATTATTTTCTCTCATATTACAAGGAGAGAATAATAGAAACCTCTTTTAAGAAGATAGAAGAAATACCTCACAATTATCTCTCTATTAAAATAAGGAGAAAACTATTAAGAAGTAATGAAAGAATTTGACTTTAAAGAAGGAACTCAGAGAATGTGATGATTGAGGAAGGAGGAAAAGAGCTCAATTTATAGTCGAGTTCCCTCTTCATTTACTCGTTAAAACTGCGTTCTTCTTTTCCTTTTTCTCTTTCTTTCCTCGTTTTTCTTCCTTTTATTTTGTCTCCTTCTTCTTTTGCTTGTTCTCTCTTTTGTTTTCTTTTCTCAATTTGTTGGCAAAGGAGAGACAAGGAGTTACCTATTCCTACCTAATTTTCCATTACATTCTCCCACTTAGAGCTTTGATTGAGGATCAAACATATCTCTGCACCATCCTTTCTACCTTGCTGTTGCCATACTACTTATGTCTTTATTAGGCCATACGAGGATCTATACCATATAAACTTGTCAATATTGATTGGCTTGGTCAAAACATCCGCTAGGTTGTTGTTGTTGTGGATTTTCTGCATATCTACATTTCCATGCTCCACTACTTCTCTCACAAAGTGATATTGAACACCTATGTGCTTTGTCCTGGAATGAAAGGCTAGATTCCTTGCAATGTGCAAGGCGCTTTGACTGTAACAAAATAAATTAATCTTCTCTAGTCTATGCCCGAGATCCTCCAGTAACCTTTGAATCTAAATTGCTTAGTTGCAAGCTTGTGTAACTATCATGTATTCTGCTTCTGTTGTAGGTAATGCCACAATGGTCTACGGTTTCAAAGCCCAGCTTACAACTCTTCCTGCAAGTGTAAACACATAGCCTATAGTAGATATTTGTTTATCTAGATCACCTAGAAAATCTGAATCCACATAGGAGGTACCTTTGATGTATTTCAGGTTCCTCTTAACAGCATTCCAAAGATCTTTACCAGAATTTGCCATGTATCAACTAATCGTTTCCACTACTTATGCAATGTCTAAACTTGTACAACTCATAGCAAACATTAGGTTCCCCACTGCTGATGAGTACAATACTCAATACATGTCCTTCCTCTCTACTTCATTGCAAGGACACATTTCGGAGGATAACTTAAAATTAATAAGAAGAGGGATAGAAATTGGTTTATAATCTTGCATGTTGAAGCGTTGCAAGATCTTCCTTATGTAATTCTTTTGAGATAGCCTAATCTTTCTATTATTTTTGTCTCGGTGAATTTGCATCCTTGTTGGTCCCAAGTCCTTCATCTCAAATGCCGTAGCCAATTGTGCCTTCAATTCTTGGACTTGATCTTTGTCGGGGCCTACTACCAATTTATCGTCTATGTATAACAGCAAAATGATGAAGTCTTTATCACCAGGCCTCTTGAAATACGCGCTAAGGTCTGCATTAAGTCTATTGTATCCAAGGCTCATGATATAGGAATCAATCTCTTGTACCAATAACTTGGTGCCTCTTTGAGACCTTACATATATTTGTTCAACCTACAAACCAAGTTCTCTTTGCCTTCTTCTGTAAACCCGTTTGGTTAGAGCATATAAATCTCTTCTTCAAGATCACCATGAAGAAAAGCAGTTTTCACATCTAGCTACTCTAGATGTAGGTTAAACATAGCACACATCACCAGGACTACTTTGATTGTCGTGAGTCAAACCACATGAGAAAATATCTCATTGAAGTCAATACCTTCTAGCTGAACATATCCTTTCACCACCAATCTTGCACGATATCGTTCCACTTGATTATTGCCATCACGTTTGATCCTATAGCCCATTTGTTTCCCATGGCCTTCCTTCCTTGTTGTAATAGAACAAGCTCTCATGTCTCGTTCCTATCTAAGGCTTCCAACTCTTCCTACATTAACTGCCATCCACAGGGATGCATCATGCATTTTGATAGCCTCATGGAAAGTTGATTGCTCTCCATCCTTCATTAATAGACAATATGCAACATTGCTCTTAGATATATAATTTGAGTGCCAAGCCACGGTCTTACTTTCACAAAATGATCGGTGAACTTCAAAGTCTCAGCTTCAAGTGGTTCTTCGTGCTCTAGTGTTGTTTTAGAAGAAATTTGATCTTCTTCAAGCTTATCTTCCACCTAAACTATAGTAGTTTATGGATTCTCTTTTGAAGTACTATCATCTCCTTTTTCTTCTTGCAGTTTATCTTCTACAAATATTACATCTCGGTCGTTGTATATTGCATGCACCAAACTCCTAAATGTATGCAAACAAGAGTAATCAACTGGCTCACTAGTCCACATCTCCATTGGTGTCTTTGGATTAATCGCAATTGATGGAGACCGATTGATTACATAACACACGGTACTAACTGCTTCTGCCCTTATCCTATTCTTGTAGTCTTCAACATAGCCCTCATCCTATCTAACAACATTCTATTCATCCGATCTGCCACTCTACTTTGCTGAGGAGTGTATGCCATCATGAATGGCCTTTTGATGCCTTCTTTTTGACATAATGTATCAAAATCATTGCCACCTCCTCCATTGTCAGTTCTTAGACACTTGATCTTTTTTTTAGATTCAAGTTTTACCTGCGCTTTGAATACTTTGAAGAGTGGCAACACATCTTGTTTCTTCTTGATTGGATACACCCAACATCTCCTAGAGTAATCATCGATGAAAGATACAAAGTATCTTGCCTCTCCTAGGGATAAAACTGGTGCTTTCCAAACATCTAAGCAGATTAAGTCTAAGATTCCTTTGCACTTAGCTATTGATGTGCTGAACTTTAATTTGTGTTGCTTTCTTATAACATAATGCTCACAAAACGATACTTTTACCAATTTTTCCAGT
The DNA here is from genome assembly GCA_946598075.1 of Artocarpus hirsutus. Taxonomy (NCBI): domain Eukaryota; kingdom Viridiplantae; phylum Streptophyta; class Magnoliopsida; order Rosales; family Moraceae; genus Artocarpus; species Artocarpus hirsutus. The sequence goes on from CAMOHE010051561.1 coordinate 7,783, forward strand.
TAGAAGTCCTCGTTCAGAGAGAATCTTTGAGCCTTGTTCCAACATATGCCCGAGCTTACGATGCCACACCATCATCGATACTTCTCTTGAACTAGTTGATGCAACAAATGACTCTCCTTCCTGGTATGTTTCTCCTAGAAGCTTGTACAGATTAGTAGCCACCTTCTCTGCCTTTATGACCACAAGCGTGCCTCTAATAATCTTCATATTATCTTTCTCTATACAGGTCTTGCATCTAGCATCATCTAATTGTCCCAAAGACAATAAATTCTTCTTCAAACCCTTCACATGTCATACCCCTTGTATGGTGCAAATAGTACCGTTATACATCTTCATTTTGATGGTGCCAATTCTAACGATCTCCAAGGCATGATCATTTCTAATGAATACAACCCTCCTAAGATTAGCACATATTGGTGAAACCATTCTCTTCAAAAAGTCATATGACATGTTGTTCTTGAATCCATGATCCATGCATCAATGAGTTTCTATCTGCCGTCAGCAATTTTTATTGCCTCTCTACATAGAACGTCACTATTATTCGAGGAACTCCTACATTCCCTTAAGAATTGTTTTTGCCACTCTTATTACTCTAACAATTATTCTTCATGTGCTCTTTCTTGCCAGGGTTATAGCACTTAATGTTCTTCTTAATTCTAGACTTTGATCTACCATACTTTCGCTCCCATCAGGGCCACGTTCTATTGATCTCCCTCTCATCATCGTCAGAGCCTCTGCTTGTTACAAGCTTGCTAACATGTCTTCCTTGTTCTTACGCCGACTTTCTACTTCTAGAACCGTAGCTGTAACATCATCAAAGACTAAGTACTCTATGAGGATATTGTTGGTCAAGTTGACAATGAGTTGATCATACGAGTCTAGTAACTTTGAAGTAGAATTTCTACACATTCACCTTCCCCTATTACGTGCCCAAATGACATGAGCTGTGAAAATAGGATTTTTAGAGTGATGATATAATTGGTAACCAATGTTGATTCTACCATTCGAAAAGTGTACAATCTTCTCTTGAGGAAGATCTTGTTGTGGAGTGACTTGTCCTTGTACAAAATCATCAAAGTATCCCAAATTTCTATTGCTATCTTCTTCTCTACGATACTAGATAGTACTCAATCTGCCAATGCCAGGTGTAAATTGGCAATAGTGTTGTTGTTTATTTCATTCCACTAGCCATCATCTGTGATTTCCTACAGCCTACCTTCAATAGCTGGCGTACAATTATCTTTTCGCAAAACTGCTCACATCTTCATTTTCCACAACGTGAAATTGCTTCTGTTGAACTTTTTCACTTCAAACTTCACCGCCATCTTATTCACCGTGACCTACTTGACTACCACTGTTTCACTATAAATAATGTACGTGAATAGTGTATATAAGTGAACAGTGTACTATACCACAAACTTGGCTTTGATACCAATTGTTGGGATAACAAAAACCAGAAATAAATAAAATAAAGATAAAATGGGTACAAATATTTACGTGGTTCACTCAAATTTGGTTGCGTCCACATGCAAGTATAGAAGGATTTCACTATTAAAACTTGGAAAAATTATCCTCTTTGGATCACAAGGAAAGAACAATAGAAACCTCTCTCTAACGAAAAAGGAGAAATACATGTCAATTCTCTCTCTTAAAATAATGAGAAAACTATTAAAGAAATATGGAAAGAATTAGACTCTAAAAAAAAAAACTTAGAGAATGAGATGATTGAGGAAGGAGGAGGGGAGATAAATTTATAGACGAGTTCCCTCTCCATTTACTCGTAAAACCATGTTCTTCTTTTCTTTTTTCTCTCTCTCCCTGTTTTTCTTCCTTTTGTTTTGTCTTCTTCTTCTCTTTTCTTTTTCTCTCTTTCGTTTTCTTTTCTCAATTTGTCGGCAGATGAGGGACAAGGAGTTACCCATTCCAACCTACTCCTCCATTGCGCCATGTACATATTCTACTCAAATTAGAAGAGAACTGTACAAAGGTTTCAAATTTTAAAATGTTGGTTTCGCTTCGTTGTTTCACCTAGTTCATGTAGAAAAGAGACATACATTACAGCTAGAAATTTTATTACATATGTAATACTTAATTGATCACTAAAAAATAATTGATATAAATAAACCAAGTGGGATATTGGCCTCCAGACCACAATTTTGTCCTGTGAATAACCAAAGAAGAAGACCATCGAACTTATCGTGAAGACTTTGTAGCTTAGCTAGGACGTAGATGAATATAGTTGGGTCTACATACATATTATTATTCAATGGTCTTAATAATTACTTGTCAAAAAACTAGTGATATAATCATTTGATTACTTCTTTTACGTAATACTTTTCAAACCCAATTAATTAAGCACCGACATAAAGGTCAAAATCCTAATTAATTTATAAAGTACTAAGAAAATTTTCATATTAAGTATAATGCAAATAGCGTTGATTTATCTCTTACCGTTGACCTACCAAAACCCAAAATGTGACCATCATTTGGTGGCCTTCCTGGAGATCAATTTAACTTGTTCTTGCCTTCATGGCACTTACAATTTATCGAAAATAAAAAAACAATAAGTTGTTAGAGGATTTTAATTGAGAAGACTACAATATTCGACACGTAGCAGTTGGTCCTCTCAATGAGTCATATAATGAATCTTAATTTCTAATCATTGTAAGAGAGCTTTATTCAATACTTAACACGATGTTTGATGACAAGGGTGGAAAAGAAAATAAAAAGAAAGAAAAAAAGTTTTTCTTTCATGGTGTTAGCTAGAGAATATAGAAGAAGAAAATAAAAAGTATATCTAAGGGCATATTTGGCAGAGTGTAAAGAAGTTACTTTTGCCTTTAGAATCAAGAGGCTGGTTTTAGTAGTATGTTTCAGATAATCCATTAAAAGAACTTCCAGTGAAAGATATAAAATGTGACTTAAAAAAAATCTTATGAATACTTTTTAAAACTTATACCAAAATTCTAATAAGACATTATAAAATTCATTGTAATATTAGGGTGTTTGAAATTATGGCTCCAATCATATAGTTTCAACGCTAAACAATTTAAACATTTCATACGACACAGTATTAATCAAAAATTTGACCGAGTTGTCCCATACAATAAACGTTTTTTTTTTCTTTGTCCCTTATTCTATGCAAGAATTCTCCTAATTATAATTCTCTCCACTCACTTTTCAATTGTATCAAATCTAATCCACAGATTGTTACTTTTTTATCAACATATTACATGTCTAAATCATATTGATGGCACGCACCGTTAAATAATTAGTAAAAGAAAATATTTAAAGCAGCGGTTAGATTTGCTTGGATGGACTTAAAGTACAAGAAGTCAGCCGAACTTTGGCGGGAGGCTCCTTTCTCTTTTTCTTTTATTATTATTATTATTATTATTATTATTATTTTGGCTTTTAACATGGATACCTTGAGCTTATTCTCATCTAGCAATTAAGTCCCTAAATTAAAAATCTTAGCAGTTAATTAACCAGATATTTAATTCAGAATTTATTGCATTGCAGTTCTAATTAGTACAAAGTTTAATTATTGGACAATATTCTGTGAGTGACTGGCATGTGAACTTCTAATGAAGACATTGTAGGTCTTTTCTTTCAAAATGAGAATTAATAAGATAAAATCCAAAAACACACACACACACACACACACAGAGACACAAAAAAAAAAAAAAATGAGAATTCTAGGCCTTCCACCAGCCAACACTTCCTTCCCTAGGCTCCCTCCTTGTCTACTTGATCAACTCGCCCACAAGTCGTTGTTTTTGAACTCATTCATGGCTGAAATTAAGCACTCTCAGGCCAACAAAAAGAGATAAATCAAAACTACCATCTTTACTGCTAGTTTTACAGTGATCCTCAACGATGTTGGGTCACGTACAGGTCCAAACTCTCTTTGAGCTCCTCTACATCTCCAAGCCTAGGTCCAAAACTTCCCCTTGGTTTCAAATGGAAAAGTCCTCGTTTGTCTTCTCGATGCCCTTAGATCTCACTGAGAAGATTGCCTTAATGTCAATATCATCCCCAATTGATCCGCTAACATTGAGGTCAAGTTCATCGTCGCCATTATGCCCAGCAAAAAAGTTGTCCTAGTTACCATGCTCGACATCACCAACTTGAGGGACTTCGATAGAATCATTAGCTTGTTGTGATATGAGAGAATCAGGGATGTATAGATGATTGTGAGCGTCGGGGTCTGACGAATATGATCAAGGGCAAGGATACGATATCAGCGCTCGATGTGCAGCAGATGTTGGGACTGCCTTTGCTGGTTCTATTGTGTTTTATTTATTTATTTTTGTTAACCTCAATAGTAGTTGTACTCTTTTTCGCACTTCCTTTTACACTATCTCTACTTATTATATGACATGTAAACTTCATTATTTTATTTTCTGTTTTAATATTAATTTATAAAATTAGTAGAATTCGAAATATCAAGCAATAAGTGGAGAGAGTGTAAAAGGAGTTGAAAAAAATAGTATTGGTAGTACTTTTCTTTCAAGGAAATGGACCTACAATGCCCTCATTAGAAGCTCACATGCAAGCCAAGTGCAGAAAACTGTCCAATAATTTAACTTTTACTATTAATTAGGCCAATCATGCAACAAATTCTAAAATACGAGGGGCCAATTATAAGATTTTTTATGTAAGGACTAAACTGTCAAACTCGAAAAGTTTGAGAAGTATATTTCCCAAAAAAAAAAAAAGAGAGAGAAAACCTCTCTTCTTTTTATATGTCTTGGAAGATTCTTGGTCTATATATTTTATCTCCACTCTCGCGAGGACCAAAAGCAAACACGTCACTTAGTTGGACATTCCTAAAACACGCGTTTTTCATCATCAGCAGCAAAGTTTGAATTTTCTGAGGTAATACTGCTTCTTTATGTCTGCATGCATATCACTAGGTCCGTAAATACGTGCATCTACATTTCGTTCCTCGTCCGAACCAAACCACACCCAGAGTGCAAATAATCAATCAATAAGACCCTTATTCTTTCACTTGCACCCATATATCACGTAGTACTTGTTCGCTAATTCAAAATATGGCCTTCTCTGAGCTCAAGTTCTCCAATACCAAACAACGTCTTTTTGCCACATGTTTCCTCTTTGCCTTATTTCTGAATCCTACTGACGCACAGCTCTCTCCCACCTTCTACGCTCTCACTTGCCCAACACTCGAAAGCATCGTCCGTACAGGCATTGGGCAAGCCAGTCAGAGAGAGGCTCGTATGGCTGCCTCTATTCTTCGCTTGTTCTTCCACGATTGCTTTGTAAATGTACATTTCTTTTCACTTTTAACTTTTATATATATATATATATATATATATATATATAAGTGCTCAATGCATTTACAAGGCATATAGCACTATTCACAACAAAAAAAAACTAAACGTCCTTGTCATAATAGTTTTGTGATTAAAAATTTCATAGTTAAAAGTTTTAATCACAATAAAAATTTAATTAAAAGTTGTGACAAAAAATATTAGTTATAATATTTTATTGTAACTAAAAATTTTGTTAAAAATTATTGTGAGTAAAATTTAGTTTTTTGTGATGACTCTAATATACCATTTATTTCACTCACCGCAGTTCAAACCTTTTTTATTTTCTCCCAAAAACTTAAATTTAAATTTAAATTTTCTATGCAAAAAAGCACAATTTTTTTGCTATAACAAAATAATGACTAAGAGCCTGTTTGTTTTGAAAACTCTTTCAATTCTTTGAACTTAAATTTGAATTCGAGTATTAAAAATCATTTGGATACGTGTTTGTTTCCCCTAAAATCTGAATCCTTTGAGTATCAAGAATATAAGTTTTCAAAGTTCTGACTCTCCTCTAATTTTTGATACTCGGATATCTCTGCTACAGTAAAAACTAAAATTCTCTCTCCTATATTTGAGAAAAAAATCATAAGTTCTTCATTTGTTATCCAATTGAAATGATTCTTTTTTCATTGTATTCCTGGTGAAGAGAGGAATAAATTAATATCCATGTTGCATACTTTTTAAGATAATTAATATTAAGATTTTATGTGATTTGTTGATAAATAAAAAACTATTTTCACTACCTCTCTAAACACAAATTTTAATTTTATTCTATACTCAAATTAAAACTTAAATGCACAACTAAACGTCAATTCAGATAGCAATTTTAATCACTAACTCAAATCTTAATTCAAATCACACTAACTTAAATCAAATCACTAATTTAAATCCATTTACCAAACGTATCCTAATTCTGTCGACTGACGCTTGGACGAGTGAATAATCTAGCCAGCTAGCTCTCTGGCACGCACTAAAAAGTGTGTGTTGAAAAACAATTGACTATTGATTATTTAACTTTCGACACAACCTAATTAATAATTTATTCTTGATTTTTTATGCCATTTTTCCAACTTAAGCTATTGATTTTATATACTGATTTTATATACTAATAATTAGGACTAACTTTGTGTTGGCATGTTTAATTCTAAGGTTGCGATGCATCCATCTTGTTGGTGGACTCGGCCACTTTTAAAGGCGAACAAAACGCAAGACCAAACGGGAACTCAGTCAGGGGTTATGCTGTGATTGACAATATCAAAACACAAGTGGAAAAAGCTTGCCCTAACGTTGTCTCTTGTGCAGACATTTTAGCAATCGTTGCAAAAGAGGCAGTCGTTCAAGTAGTTTTTTAGATAACATGAGAGAATAACTAGCATTACCAAAGGAAAAAAAATTATGATTAAATTGATGTCCATTTTCTATGATCATTCTACAAATCCTTTGCTCAAAGATTGTTAAAATGTAATGCCCCTATATGGGGGTTAACATTTTGTAATGTATTAAAATAAAAATCAAAAATAAAAATAAAACTTTAAAAATAAGATTGCTCAGGACTTAAATGAAAACTCTTAAAACAAAATAAAAATGTAATCAATTAAACCACAGCTTAATATAGCACCTTAAATTTAATAATATAAAACTGTCGTCATCATCATTTCAACCTTCAACATATCTTAATACAGTCACAAAAAGTAACAATCGATGCTTACATTATCATGAAGAACATTCTTAACAATTGAAGCAATCCCAATATAATATAGTTACATAGCTTACTCAACTATTTTTCTCGTAACCACCTTACACTTAGTGAGTCCTAAAAAGATGAAAATAAAAAAGGAATGAGCGACAACATGCTCAGTAGGGAAAACCATTACTCACCTTTAGGTTTTTATCCTTACCACATTAAGACATACATGGTTAGTTAGTTAGTTCTCATCATTATTCATCAATTTTGTCATATTCAATTCCAGTGGATATCTTATGATCATTCTTACCAAGTTTCATACATATATATATATATATATATACATATTAATTTAAGATTCAATTATGCTCATCTGTACCCACTGTGCAATAGAATTTCATATCACTCAACTCAACGAAATCCAAATGGGCGCACTTGATCACCCTCTAAACATTCCAAGGGTGTTCTAATGAGGGGACATCAAGCCCCGAGTCCTCACCAAGCCGATTCCTGTACAGTGTGTTTTGGGTTTTTTGACCTAAGGAAGCATCATTACCTTCCTCCTATTTTACCTTTTAGGGTAAGGATGTAACCGCCACCCTCTTCATGTCTCACCATTTCTCTATATTCATCTGTTATTTATAGAGTTAATTTTCCTAACCATGCTTCCTAATTTATAACAACATATGTTAATTCATTATGTTTCTCGCTAATCAATACAGGGCGAGTTTATGTCATAGTTTTATATGTGATTCTTATATAATAGCAGTTCAACATAGATACATATATCTTGTGGTAAAACAATCAATTTTAATTCTATAAAAACCTCACAAAAGATGAGTAATAGAATCCCTACCTCTTAGTGAATACCATGCTAATATCTTACAACTCACAATATCAAACTCACCACGTAAGCTCCAAGTACTTCGTTATCCTACGACGCATTAAATTACCATACTTTAACTCAATTCCTAATCCATAGTCGATTGCCATCTATTCTACTATTTTTATTAGTGTGTCATTATCATTTATATGAAATCTTTGAAACATTTTGTAACACAAAATGGTGAAAAATATATAAATTTAGATTTTTTGATTAGCCTGTCGATTAAGCTCGACCTGCCGATTGGCAGAGTCCAGCCTGCTAATTGAGGCAAAATCTAGAAAACTCTAGTTTTCTGTTTTTAAAGATTTTGAGCTTCAAAGCTCAATCTGACTTGTTTTAACAATTCCTAGAACATGAAAAATACATAGAAACCATAGATTATCATACCAATAAAACATGTAAATCTCTTTCCCAAAACTTTTAAGCATAAAACATGTTTAAAATTCTCAAATATTGATTTTTACAGCACTTTACAAAAACGTGATCTAAATGGGAAATTTTTAAACTCAAAACAAATACAATTTAATTTGCATACACAAAAGCACAAACCCAGATCACGAAATGAAGAACAATTATATAATTTAAATATAGTAATTTAGAATAAAGGGAAGGTAGAGAAGAATTTAGGTCTTTGGTTAGAAACTCTACCTTGTTTCCTTGAGAAATTGTTATTAGGCTTGACTTTTTGCTTGAAGAAAGAGATCCTGAGTTGAGATGAAACTTTTTGATCAAATTGAGAAAATGAAGGAAACAGATGAAATAAAAAGGGCAAGAGAAATGGTAAATGGTGTGAAATGTGAAGAAAAATGAGTTGTTTGATATGTTTTAGGAGTCGGTGGCTTTGGACATGTGAGTAAATAGTCTTATTGGGAGACTCAAAAAAAGAAAGAAAAGAAAAAGAAAATGGATAAGACCTTTGTGGGGAACTAAGGTATATGACTTGTTTGATAAGTCTTATCTTTTATTTATTTATTTATTATTTTTTAACCATTACACATGAAGGACAATAAAGGATAATCTACCATGACGTTTTGGTAAATATACTAAATAAGTATAGAAAATTTTCAAAAATTCTAAAAATAAGTAGAAATAAATATTGTGAAATAGATTTTAAATGAAACAAATTTTTTATTAACACACCAAAAATTAATATAATTACCTTAATACCCGTTAGGAAAATAATAGGCGTCACATAAAATAAAAAATTACAATAAAGCTAAAAATAAGGTCCTAGACTAAAGACATAAAAACAAGTCAAAGCAAAAAAAGAAAATAAAAAGCAAAAATCTAAAAAGCGTCAAAACAAATCATCTATTATCGTTAGGGTGTTCAAGCTCTCAAATCGTGGAAACTTACCAAGCTGAATTTCAACGAACCAATAATTAAACCTATTGGTTTGGTTTGATTTGGTTGTTCAAAAATCTCCTTTTTGTTAGTTTGATTAGTGGTTTTATATTAGATATTTCAAACTACGAAAACCAACACAAATTATCTTATAAATTTTATCATATTTGCTATATCTCCTTGTTTTCATGTAGCGATGTTTTGTTTATAATTTAAATAAGATTTTAAATACTTTAAAGTTCTAAAAAGTTTACAAGATTGACTCAAACTCTTACATATCAAGATTTGTTTTCAGTATAAATCTAAACGAACCAAACCAAATAGAGAAACTGATTATATATAATTTAATTTGATTTAATTTTTCAAAAAAAAAAAAATCCAAATCGTCTGAACTTCATAGATATATATTTCCTTTTTATTTGAGTGGTGGTTTTTTCCTTCAAATATGTACCATGAGTATCCTTAAATTTCTCAATCAAAGATTAAAAAGGCCTCGTTAAAAGCCTCTTGATCTTGAAGCAAGTTAACCATGAATTAATTACTAATTAATTATTAGCCTTAATCTTGAAGCCAATAAATTAAATTCTCAATTGCATAAACTTTTTCTGCATGTACTTAAACGTCCGTTTCAATTATTTTATTTCTAATTCTTTGGGACCAAAACGTTTTGTTTGCTATCCGTCAAGTCTTATATTATCGGACAAGGGTGCATGTTTTTCTACTCATTTCGGACTTGCTTGTATAGTCACAAAGTCATTCCTTTGGATAAGGCGTTGGTGGGTTTAGGATGCCCCGTGGCAGAGAACACTAAGTAGTATGTTTGATTGGATGTAATATGGAATACAAGTTAGTGATCTAAGGGCACGTTTGACACCTCGTATTGTATTGTATTATATTGTATACAAAAAATACAATATAATATAATACAATACGATGTACCAAACAAACCTTAAAAATTTAATCAATCAGCCCAACTAAAAAGATCTATAAGTTTAATGTTTAGAAAGCTAAATAAAGAGGACGAATTAAATTACTTTACAGAACAAATCTAGAAGTATCGAATTCTCCTCTTTCCGTAGCTAATTCATTTCTCTCCTTAAATAATAATAATAATAATGGACACAGTGATCCCGTGTCATGCTCGCAATATACTATGAATTATATATTTTCATTTTATCGTCACCCGAAAATACATACAAAAATGAAAAAGAAAAACGTGTCATGGCCTTATTAAGCCACATGCCAACAGGTTCCAAAGGACAAAAGAAAATTATCCTGAATCCTAATATAGTTTTTTCCTCTATCTTGTCTGCATTCATTTATCTTTTATTATCGTATTCAGCCGGTTACCATCCAGTCTATCTCTTCCACGTAATTTATCCAACTCCACAAAAACTATAAAAGGTTCTAAATTGCCAGTTATAAAAAAATCTAGTCGAATTATATTTGAGATAATGCGCATTGCTAGACCTCCTACTATTATCAAAAAAATCTGTAAGCCTTTTTTTTTATTTTTTTTCCATTTGCTGTATTAATTAAATAGGACCCATTAAATGGGACCCATCCATGTGAGAGGGTGAGGTCTCAAAATCCTTTTTTTTTTTTTTTTTTATGGGCCTTTAGACATTCTTTAAGTTCATTAAATTAATAAAGTTTTCTTGTTTGTTTGTACCTAAGTTATTTCTTAAAGTTCAAAATTAGAAAGACTTTCGACTCTCAAGTCTACTCCTACTATTTTAGGGAAAAGTGTAGTATTACGTATAATTAATTGTTTACTTCATAATTAAATTTTTCTTTTTCTTGACGTAATAGAGTCAATGGGTGGTACCGCTAGGGAGGAGGGACGCTAGAACCGCCAGCAAAAGCGCGGCGGAGAGCGATCTCCCCTCGCCGTTCTCCGACCTCGCCACGATCACCGGCCAATTCGCCAACAAAGGCCTCAGCGCCACCGACATGACTGCCCTCTCCGGGGCCCACACCCTCGGCCTGGCCAAATGCTCCTCCTTCCGCGACCGCATCTACAACGCCACCAGCATCGACTCAAACTTTGCCACTATTCGCCGAGCCACCTGCCCCGCGTCCGGCGGCGACTCCAACTTAGCCCCCTTTGACAGCACTCAAAAACAGATTCGACAACACATACTTCACCGACCTCGCAAACCGCCGCGGCCTCCTCAAGACCGATCAGGAGCTCTTCAATGGCGGATCGCAGGATGACTTGGTCAGGAAATACAGTACTAGTCCTTTGATCTTTTTCAAAGACTTCGCCAATGCCATGGTAAAGATGAGCAAAATTAGTCCTCTCACAGGGACTAATGGGGAAATTAGAAAGAATTGCTCAGCGGTCAACTGATTTCGTATGTAATATATATATATATATATACACACACACACACACACTTTGGCATAAGGAATTCATGTCTTACAATGAAAAAATAGTTGTAAACGTTCATTTTGGAATGTTATAATCATGAGTGATCATCAATGTCCGACTGCCGCGTGGAAGCTTTCTTTTTGAATTTTATGCAAGTTTTCGTCGTCCGAGAACGTATGGATAACGTGGAATTGGGGTTGATTTAAAGAAAAGAATTACGTTCTCCCGAGTGATTACTACGTCGACTTTTTTTTGAGGTAATTACTACGACGACTTTAAATTGGAACGAATCTTGTAATAATAGCGAAGAAAAAAAGAACTACTTGGTTCTCACACATATATGCTTATATGTATTTAGAAATTATAGACAACTCGCACGAATTGAAACTGCACTTCAAATCTCCTAGATAAATGCTACGACAACTTTAAATGTGAAATCAACTGGGTACTTTATACAGCTAAGAAATGTTATTTAAAAATCAACCTCATAAGTAATATTTCGACAATTAAGACAAATAAAAATACAAATTGCGCAATTTTTTTAGGACCACTGTTCAATTGGCGTATGGTGTAAGTGTGTGATAACATGAGTGAAAACTAAACTCATCCTAAATAGAATTGAGGTTGGTATTCTCAGTTTTTAAATTGATGTGCGCCAAACTCTATCAGTTCAATCATATATAAGGTCACTTGAGCAATTACCTAAGACCCTAAGTTGATATAAGGCCCCCAAAATATAAGTATCTACTTGTATTTGAAAGGTGAAATATTGAATTTTGCCACAGGTTAAAAAAAAAAAAAGCTTTCAATGACTGCTACAACATTAAACTAAATGAAATGGTTAAGACTATTTTACCCATTTATTTTACATGCTTAAATTAGGGTTTTATTGTTTTTTTCCCTCTTTGCTTCTCTCTATGTCACATGAGCAGATCCTGACACACAAGTATTGATCATTGCATCAGGCTGGGTGGCCACGGGATGTTGAGAATCGTAGCCCAAAGTTAGGAGGACATTTGAAATCTTGGAGGGAGTTGGCTGCGGTTTTAATCTCTTCTACTTTCTTTTCTCTTTGTCCTCCTCCACCCCACCACCCCCCAACCCCCCCCCCCCCCCCTTCTCTCTCTCTTTCTTCCCCAACTATGGCAACTACCGATTAGCGCCCTACCACATCATTCACCTCTATCTCTTCCCTCACTATAGAAAACTAAACTTTTAGTCACAACAGTATTTAGCAAAACAATATTGTGAGTAATTAATGTGCATTTAGTTACAAATTTTTATTCAATTTTTATTGTGACTAAAACATTTAGTCTCGAAGTTTTTAGTCATAGAAACATTTTGTGACTTAAAACCCAGTGGTTAAAAGTTTTAATCATAACAAAAATTAAACTAAAGTTTATGACTAATTACACATTAATCACAAGATTTGGCTGTGACTAAAAGTTTTACTAAAAATTATTGTGACTAAAAATCTAGTTTTTTGTAGTACCTTGTCGCAATGCCAACCCTTGTTTTTCCGTTGTTTCCCTTGTTGGCTCCAAATCTTCTGCCAAGTATCTCAGCACGAATGGAGTCATGCATTGTGAGATGTCTTCTACACTTTAGGATATTTGCCCTCTCATCGTTGCGGTATGTTGCTCGATGGTGTACCAGAGATCTCTTTCGTATGGAGACATAGATGGCTAAACATTTTTTTTCTAGATTTTTTTTCTTTTCACAGATTTGTGAATTTTATAGTTTTTGTGCTCTTTTTTATATTATTTAAGGTTTGTGGTTTTTTTTTTTTTCAAATTCTTAAGTTTTTTGGTGATTATGACCGCAAATACCACTAGTTACCAGATGGTATCATAGTAGTAACCAACCAATAACCATTATCACAATGGTTACCAGAGGGATACTGACAAGTATCAAATTGGATATCGAACATATACTATCGATATATGATTAAAGTGTAAAAGTGTATATTTTATAAAGCTAAATCATTCATGTACGTTGTTATTTCTTATTAAATCTTCTAATTAATAGCCTTTTAGTGTTAAACACTACTTTAGTGTCTTAGGGTGAAAATATGTTTAATTATATGTTTTTAGTGTGCTCTTATATTCAAGTATATTTTTGGTAATTTTTAGAAGTGTTTTTGTGTGTACAATATTTATTTAGTTTGAAATTAATTAAAACAGTAAAAATAATGTGTTGTAATTTTATTTTTCATCTTAATGTGTTGTAAAATATATTCTTAGTTTGTAAATATATTCTTATATGTTTTTAGTAATTTCTAAAAATATTTTTGAGTGTTAAAAAAAAATCTGTGTGAAACCATATAGGTCTATTATTTTTAGAATTTTTTATTGTGTTTTGTACATTTTAATGTAAAACAAATATTTTTAAAATATTATTATAAATTTTTTTGCAAAATAATTTATTTTATTTTAATTACTTGTTTGTAGATTTAAAATCTGGTGAAAAATGGAGCAAAACGACATCAAAACGGGTAAAATTGGACAACAAATGCTCAAGAAAACAAAAGAAATTTAAATTTGAATAAAACAGAACATATAGTAGAACCAAAGCAGTCAGATCAACTCTAGATACATTCTCGGTCGTCGGTTTGGGGACAGCTATCGCGACATTATTGCACACGTCAACCTCGTCAGCCAATGGGGCCTGCGTATGTAGAGATGCCTCAAACCAATCCAAATCAGGTGCAACCATTTGCACATGACCTCGGTCAGCTGCTTGCCCCTATTTGTCCGATTGGCTTACCAACCCAGATCAATGGTCAAGCATGGTCCTAGTCAACTAATTAGTGAGAAGTTAGAGGAAAGGACGAAGAAAGAGAAAGAGGTCTTCAAATCTCTAAGAAGTTGGAGGGAAGAGGAGGGGAGGAGAGAGAAAGAGCTGGAGGGGAGGTGAGAGAGAGAAGAAATTTAGAAACTAGAAAAAATTGTGAATTCATTAAAAAAAATAAAAAAGAATTGTGAATTGTAATCCTATGCTTTGGAGGGGATAGAATAGTCCCTTTCTAAGGGGACTATTTTCTAGTTGGATAAAAATAATACAATCCAATTCTTTAAAAAAGTTGGCCCAAATATAAAATAAAAAAGCCTTATTTCAATCCAACCTTTTATTTCGTCCAATCTTAAGTAATATGTTTCAAACTTTTTGTAAAAGCATTAAAATTAATAAAAGTAAAAAACAATGCTACATTAGTGATGTTTCCGAAATTGACTCTCACTTTCAATACTTTGAGACCATTTAAATTTCTTTGTTGAAACGTATTAACATGCAAAGACATTGGGGTTCCATCCCATGTGGAGCTTGTCGCTCGGCTTTCCCAAACCGACGGCCCACAACTACTTACCATGCTCGTATCGCACCGGATGACCGCCTTTGAAAATTAAAACGGAAAAGCGAAATGGGGCAGACGGATTGGAGCGTGTGAACACTCGACGCCAGGCCGCGAGTAGGTCTAATCATCTAATTCCCAGTCCTGTTTTTGTCTATTTTTCCAACCGAGACAGGAGAGGGAATAAAATTGTAGATAGATAGAGCGCAACAGAAAAGGGGAAAAAAAAAAATCTAGAGAGAGAAAGAGGAGAGAGAAAGAGAGGTGTAGTCGCACATGGCCTCCATACCTTTGGGGCCTCAGCATCAGCCACCACAGCCACAACCGGACAACAGCAATGAGCCTCTGAAGATCGTCCCTCGCCGCGTCTCCGAAATGGAAACCGATAAGGTGCTATTTCTCTCTCTATCTTTCTCTCATTTTCAGTCTCTGCAGCAGCTTCTTTTCTCCGAGCTTGTTTCTCTCTCTAGAAAAGTATGTGCTCAAAATCCTCGTTTACGGTGCTTAGATCGTCTCCGAGCCAGCTGAAAACTTTGATTTCGTGTTGAATTCGGGAGCGATCTGGAGGTTTCCGCAGCTCTGAGGTCGGATTGAGCTGGCCGGAAATTTTCGCGGCGGAATTCTCCGGCGAGATTTTGAAGCTGATCTTTTTGCTCTTTTTGTTTACTTACTCAGATTTCTTCGATTTTTCTTTTATTTTTTTTATAATTATTATTTATTGTTTAGTTTTGCTTTTGGCACTTACTTCAGTTTCGTTTATTTATTATTTTCATTTTATGTTTTGTTTATAAGTTGTGTGACTAGAGATCTTCCTCTTTAGGTTAGTGCTTTCTCTTTCTGTTTTTTTTTTTTTTTTGGCTAAAAAGGTTTGTGCTTTCCCTTAGTGAATAGTTGATTCCTTTGTGTTCTTTGGTGAGAAAATAAAGGAAACGAGAATGTGCTACTGCTATTTTTTGTTAGTTCAACGAAAATTGAAGTTTAAAAGGGAAAAAATGTAAAAAAAAAAAATAATAATACATGATGTTGTATTGATTGAGCTGAGTTCAGCTGGAAACCCATATTCTTTGGAAATCCAAATAGTGGAATTCCAAGTTTGAAATCCGAACATCTTTTACTTTTATACTCTGCTCATTAGCCTAATAGGGCATACCAGGATTTGCTCGATTTTCATTTCCTCGCTTTTGTTATATTTTAGTTTCCTCGATTTTCTTATATTTTAGTCTCAATTTACGAACTATTTCGAAAATGATCTTGTTTGGTCAATCAAAATCTTGCTCTTGCATTCTTTTCCTAGTTTTTGTTCTCTGATGTCCGCTGATTTCTCTATTGTCTACGTGTTTTTTGTGCCTTGGCCTCTTGTTGAATGATTTCTTTTCAAAGTGCTTTAGTATGCTTCAGGAATTTAATGTTCTTTGATTCTTTACCCACAGTGTGTTGTTTAGATTGCAAGATTGATCCTAATAAAGAGACCATTGGTGACCATAGCTCTCAAGAAAGCATCAAAATATTCTTCTGATGCCTTCTTGTGAACTATGGCCATTCTATCTTACGTTACCTATGCATATTTTTTTGAGATTGAACCACTCTCAGCTTTCTGAAAATTGTCGTTCCATAGAACAAGATTAATCTATTTATGGTAGTCATAGTCGGATCATTAATTTTTTTGTAATAACTAATTATCATCAATTTGTTTTAGTGCCTCATTAGAACTTTTATTTTATTTTATTTTATTTTATTTTTTGTGTACCCTGTATTTTGACATCCCAAGAAAGAAAAAAAAAATGTTTTAGCAGTAAGAGTAGTAACATGTTTTCAATATTCACCATGTAAAGTAGTTAGTATGTATATGCAATTAATCTGTGGATACGTGTGGAATAAAGGAATAATCTATGGTGTTTCTTATAATTCGTAAAAACATTACAGTTGCACTGTGAAGGTTTTTCCATTTATAGTTCATTTGGGCAAGAATCGATCAACTGGTACATTTGGCTTTGGAGGCTGCCTCAAAATGTTTGAAATGTTGGTTTCTAGCATGTTTGTATCTTTTACTAGTATTAATCGTTCTTGTTACGACAAACTGCAGGATATGTCTGCTACTGTTATTGAGGGGAATGATCAAGTAACCGGTCACATTATTTCCACGACTATTGGTGGCAAGAATGGTGAACCCAAACGGGTAAGCAAGATACCTTTGACAACATCTACAAATTTTGAAGCTTTGAATTGTTAAGGGTAATATTTTTAGTTTTAGCCCATTTATTTGTTTTCTGAGGTCTTTCTTTTAATGTGTGTTGCAGACAATTAGTTACATGGCAGAGCGTGTTGTTGGAACTGGATCATTTGGAATTGTTTTTCAGGCATAATTATCTCACTCTTTTTCTTACAAAAATCACTCTTGTTATTGTTTCATTGTTTAAGTCTCTAACATGTTATTTCCAGGCAAAATGTCTCGAAACTGGAGAAACAGTGGCAATAAAGAAGGTTTTACAGGACAGACGTTATAAAAATCGTGAGCTGCAGCTAATGCGCTTGATGGATCACCCCAATGTAGTTTCACTGAAGCACTGCTTCTTCTCTACAACAAGTAGAGATGAACTATATCTAAATTTGGTCATGGAATATGTACCAGAGACCATGTATAGGGTTTTGAAGCACTATAGTAGTATGAACCAGAGGATGCCACTCATTTATGTGAAACTTTACACCTATCAAGTATGCATTCTAATTTGTCTTAATTTGATCTTCTCCTGTTTTGTTCAGTTGTTCCTTATTTATTTGGATTCATGCTTTGGTTTGTTCACATCCTTTTAGTAAATGAAAAACTACTTTTCAGATTTTTAGGGGCTTGGCTTATATCCATTCTGTTCCTGGGGTTTGTCATAGGGATGTGAAGCCACAAAATCTTCTGGTATGTTTCTCTAAGTGCTTTTGTTGAAAAAGAAAAGAAAAGAAACAGACTGTATATTTAACCTATGTTGCCCAAAAAATGCTACAGGTTGATCCTCTCACTCACCAAGTTAAGCTTTGTGATTTTGGAAGTGCGAAAGTTTTGGTACGTTATCCTTGTCGTCACTTCCCTTTTTATGACAGAAAGATGAAGTATTATAATGTTGAGAAAACATAAAGTGACATGCAGTGCGAGAATGTCTCATGATAGAGCTAACAAAAGCTCTTTTCTCCCATCGTATACAGGAACTTGGAATTTATTAGCACTATGATTGTGGTTGATTTTCTCTCGTAATTATATGTTTAATGACCCACACTTTTATGGATAGATCTTAGCTTTCGAGGGAATCCTTAGAATATGAATATTGTGAACTTGCACAAAGTGATCAGTACAGGTTCATGTTAATACAATTAATTTGTTGCCAACTAAATTTGAGTGATTAATTTTTCATGGTCTATAGGTGAAGGGTGAAGCAAATATATCGTACATATGTTCTCGTTATTATCGAGCTCCTGAACTCATTTTTGGTGCAACGGAATACACAACATCAATTGATATTTGGTCAGCTGGTTGTGTCCTTGCCGAGCTCCTTCTGGGGCAGGTTAGTGTCTTCCCTATTAGTATGGTTGATTGGCGATTGAGATATAGATTTTATAGCACCTCAAACTTTGTCCTCTTTTACAGCCTCTGTTTCCTGGAGAGAATGCAGTGGACCAACTTGTAGAGATTATTAAGGTCAACCTTCTCCATTTATGTTGAAGTTACTAGATCATGCGACTGTAATCATTGTCTACTTACATTACACTTCTTGTAGGTTCTTGGTACTCCAACTCGAGAAGAAATTCGATGCATGAATCCAAGTTATACAGATTTTAGGTTCCCTCAGATTAAAGCTCATCCTTGGCATAAGGTATTTTTATTGGACCAAATCTATCAGAATAAATCCATTTTTGTGGTTGCTATAGGAATAAGAAGATAAAACGATACAATATGCAAGCGCAGTAATATGTCATTATTCTTGTAATGGACGTTTGTTTTCTTTGTCTGAACAAGAAGTTGTAATTTCCTAGGGGATAATCCTCTGTTGCATACGACGTAGCTTTTGTTTTTTAGTTTTTTTTTTCCTCTCCAGTGTTACCATAATAAGTCTCTTTGTGGTTTTCCGTCAATCAGGCTTTTCTTTTATAGTTTTTTTCCCCTCTCCAGTGTTATCATAATTTGTCTCTTTATGGTTTTTCTTCGATCAGGTCTTCCACAAGCGAATGCCACCAGAAGCAATTGACCTTGCATCACGGCTTCTTCAATATTCGCCAAGTCTTCGCTGCACTGCTGTGAGTTTGACTTCTTTCTTAGTATTATCATTATGGTTTCAACGAAAACTTGAAAAGTTTTCTTAGCAATGAAAATTTGGCTACCTGTGACTGGAGCATCTTCTACTGCAGTGCAGCTAAAGCTTTTCCAGTCTTTTTAAGATTAGAAAGTCTTTTGTTGCCATTTTAACTTATTTGGTTTCAAGACATACATAATACCTAATTTGATTTCCGACCACCTCTTTCTTCGTTTCTTCGATTGCAGCTAGAAGCATGTTCACACCCTTTCTTTGATGAACTCCGTGAACCCAATGCTCGGCTTCCAAATGGTCGCCCATTGCCACCTCTATTCAACTTCAAGCAGGAAGTAAGTTTCTTTGTTGTCTTTGCACATAATTTGAAGACATGCATCTTTCCAGGCATGGAAAAAGTTTCCCTTGTTTTGATTATTATTTTTTTTCCTACTAGTTTCTGTTGTTTTGATTAGCAGTCATACTTTTCCACTGGCAATAGTTGACGGGCATATTACGTTTTTTGCTTGAACTGTTAATACAGTTATCCGGAGCATCACCAGAACTGATCGACAGGCTTAAACCTGAACATGTACGGCGGCAGGCAGGTCACAGCTTCCCACATCCGGTAGGTACTTAACTGTAAAGCTATGAAACTGGGAATCATCTCTTCTATGGTGTTAGATGGATGGGAAGCAAAAAGAGGGCCTCTTGTATGGCCTTGTTGTACTTGACTGAGTGTTTTGACCTAAGCGACAGCTCTTTTCCTCGCCCGTGGCAAGTGTGTACACATTCTTGCTGTTCCGCTTTGATTGGAGATTGGTAAATCAGTGTACAATGTGATTTTAGTATAAAAAAAACAAAAACCATAGTATTTTCATGCATAGATGTAAATCGTTGTGATCGCAGGGATTTTAGGAAAGGTAGAGTATTAAGAAGGTGATGATGTTCATTTGTCTATTTAGGTAGGTAGGGGCTTGCCTGAGCCCGGCAGGAGACCAAGGGCTCGGATCATATTTTGTTTTTTCGTTCTTTCTTTTCTTTTCCACTTTTGTTTGTGGCATTCTGGGCACGAACTCTTTTTTTACGAATTAAAGTTAATAGCGTCACTCCCATGACTTTTTTGAACCTGAATCCTTATTCTACTATCATTGCCTTTTTTCGGTGTCGCAAATAACTTAGATACTGGTGAAAACCTGTCCGAGTTGTAAAAAGATGGTATGATCTCATATCGACTAAGTATTTGGTTGATGGCTTATATACATACAAGAAGGATGAGTTCTACCCATTGGTTTTGTGTTAATGGTTCCTATCAAAAGACTACTTTTGTTGCTAATTTTTTTGGGGTACCACTTTTGGTAGTCATTGTTGTTCATATGATCTGTATGAAAGATATCAAATAAATGGAGAGCAAGAGATGATAAAATACACATGGAATTTGCCTACTTTACCTTCAAAATCTGAACCGAGGGCTGCAGTCCAAAAGAATGTTATTTTGCGATAAAAAATGTCCGAGCTACATCACAAATCATGTGCCACTATATCAGATGAGGTCTTTGCAAGAAAATCACAAATTTGTGTGATAGAAATAACTGAACAAGCAGAGCGCTGTGTGTACCCCTTAAGACCAATTGATTCTCAATAAACATCATCCCTCCGAACGGAAAAATGTCGCTCTCCACGCCAATCTATTGCAGGAAAGTAACTGTACCAAAAATACAAGTTCCCCCACAAGTGATCTCCAAAAAAATTTTGGAGGAAGATCAATTGAAGTGCGAAATAATGATGTTTTTTAATCTATTATCCCTCCAGTGACCATAGGGGAAAAATTAACCGAAGAAAATGTTACTTGTGCAATGTGTTGAACCTGCTCGTCTAAGCAGATTTTGTGACCTCATGGATAGCATTTGCCAGGTAACCAACATCGCTGGTGGTAACACCCGCCATGCTGTAAAAGTAGTAAAGTAAGAAGTTAGAAAAGTTAGATTCGTTGGAGAGAGAGAGAGAGAGAGAGAGAGAGCCAGGGAGCCGGGGGGCGCGGGGGCATAAAATGCAACATTACCTTATTCGATCATTGCGAGTCATATAGAAATGAAATTCATTTGTCAAACGATCAACTTGTTCCGGTGTCATGCCACTGTAGCAGAACATGCCAATCTGTTTGACAGGATCAGAGCATCATCGGAAAAAAGTTTGAGAAGCAAAAAAAAAAAAAAAAAATTACAAAGGAACAATATAAGAAAACATGGACGCACCTGATTAGTTATGTGCTCCCACGATAAAGGTGAACCCAATTTTTCAAGGTTTTCTCTTAAAGCAGCTCGCATTCCGATAATGCGGTCGGCCATGCCCTAGAGAGAAAAAAGATCAAAAGAGAAGGGCAGGAAAAGAATAAATATGAATCAGAGTGCCTGAATACAAATAGGTAAAATATTAAACTCAAGGCACAGGCTCTACATTTTTCTTAGTCATTTCGAAGGCAGGAACGCACACAGTTGAAAAAAATGCTAACCTACTCTACAATGAGATTGAAAATGTAACTAGAACAGTTAGTAACAGCGCAGCACCTTAACTTCCTTGAGCCACAATTTCTTCGAGTCTGGATCCCCAAGAATAGTTGAGACTATGAGTGCTCCATGCACAGGAGGGTTACTGTACATGGATCTGGCAAGTTGCTGCAACTGACTTTTTACTGCCACAGCTTGTTTCTCATCCTCACAAAGTACACTGCAAAACGTTAACACAGAAAGAGAGAGAGAGAAAGATTAGTATCAACTTAAGGAAGCACGAGGAAATCCTTGGATTAGAATATGAGAAAGAAATAAGTCCCGCAATTTTGGTTACTAAGATTGGCCACTGAAAAAGATAAACTCACCTGCTGAACATGCTCCTCTTTTCTTTGTTCTTTTCTGTTTTCTTAAGATAAGCATTTGTTGCTTTGATAGCTATTGGACTTCTTATTCAATTACTGATCAAAATTATCGGCAATATTAGAGACGTTGCTAATCATTAAAATGACACAGAGATCTTTTTTTTTTTTGGCTATTAAGATTCTTAGATCAAGATTTGGTGGTTGCTCTTTAAAATATGTTGTAAAATAGAAAGCCATTCTAAAGGCAAAAAGGGGGCGTGTGAATGCTAAAAAAAAGGTAAGACAACTGATGAAAAATCAATCTTTTATATAGCCAGGAAACTTCTGTTCATTGAATCACTGAAAAGCAACAACGAGAGGAGTTCTAGCAGCTTTCTGAAAGCCCGAAATAAAATGTTACAAATGTCAACTTAATCTGTTTGACCAATGACCACAAACATGAAGATGAGGAGTCGATAAACAAAACGTAGTTTAGCGATCATAGCTTGAAAGAAGAAAAAGAATTGAATTTAGGCATAAACAATTACCTAAGGCATCCTACTCTTTGACCGTACAGTCCCATATTTTTTGCATATGACTGTGCAATTCCGATGTGATGACCATCCTCAAGAAAAATCCCAATGGCCTTTGCGTCTCTCTCTGGATCACCACTAGCAAAACCTTGACATGCCATGTCAAAGAAGGCAAAATGACCTTTTACCTGGAATTAGTAATACAATCCATTACTAGGCAAATGCAGTAGCAAAACCAATCAAGCTTATGGGGAAAGAAAATTTAAGAAGTGCTTACTTTGAACTGGTATGAGATCTCTCTTCATCGGTCCTCTGAAGGATCCACACCCGTTGGTTGTGTGCACAAGCGTGAAGCAGAAAGAATGAACCATTTGGAGCATTCTACCAAGAAGCGTTCACAACCAATGAGCAAGTAGAGGAAACAAGAGTATAAACAGGAGACTAGGGAAGGCAGATTGTTAGACCAAAATGGAACAATAAAGAAAACCAAAGGGTAGTGAAGGAAATAACAAAATGTGACATTGACCTTGATGTCATCCATCAGTCCAGCAAAGTCTAACCCCCTAGACTCTGGTTGTTAGTAATGGAAAGTCCTTTGAGGAACCTGGGCATCTCTCCAGATGTTATGATGGCTGGTGAAACAACAGGTTAGAAACCATATCACCAAGAATGAATCCCGAGTTTCCAACAACATAAAATGCCAAGGAGAGTAAGATTTGAGCATTAATGGAAAATATAAAACAAAGCTCACTTGGCTCATGTAGGCACTGATATATAGATTTGGGAATCAGGACAAAAACGTTTCTGGAAGTCCACAAAAAGCCGGCATGCACCGGTTCCAGAGAGAGATTGAACAGCAGCTATCCTTTTGTCTTTGATGAACTCAGAATTCTCTCCATAGGCCAGTTTCAGGGTCTCCTCCACCATCTTCACACTCCCTCCCACAGGAAGATACTCCCTGACATAAATGAATACATCAGCTCAAATTCAAAAGCTGAAAAGGATTAGAAAGAAACAGCACCATTAATAAAGACATGCAATGGACCTAAGGGACTAACGGAGAGAAAGAAAGAGGAATAATATAGCAGAAAGTCCGGTTCTAACCATAATTAGTGTGTTTGGAAGTGTGGTAGGAACCGTTGGTTAAAACCACTTTTACTGTAGCATGTGAGAATTTATACTGTAACAATTTTTTTTATTATTACTGTAGCATGTAAGAGTTTTACACTGTTTATAACTAAGTTTATGGTGAAAACCATAGTTCCCACCACTCAGCCAAATAGCAGGTTAGTTTGCACTATAGCCTACAAACATGCTTGTCGGCAGAAACAACTTGGTGATCCTCTAGTTCTGCCAATGTTGGAAAATCCAGGATTCTTAGGAGAATTTCTACAGTTGATTTAGACAGACTGTAGAATTATTCCCGATTCTATGTAAGGAAAGAAAAATTGTGGTTATTTGTAATTGATTCCCTGATTGTAGGGTTGGTTAGTATAGTTCTTAGTTTCCTAATTTTTCCTCCTCTGTGGTTGTATACATCTCTTACTGATTCATACTTAATACACAAGAATTATTTCTCCCATTCTTTCCTACTGCCAATAATCTCCCAGAGTTCAATTCTTGCATTTTTAGGCCGGGTGGCCTTGCTTTGTCGCTTTAAAAGTTAAATCACTGATTCATCTTCAAGATACATACCCCAAACTCCTGAGCCTGATGGAGCGACACAGAAGGTGTACATGACTTATTGACTTTGCATGATGCATTTGGTAATTCCTTTTTTTTTTTTTTAAATAGAATGTACTATTTTTATTTGATGATAGGACCATGTATTCTGTTGATGAGACCTGGCTGAATGGACAGTCTAAGTTACCGCACTTCCAAACACGTCATAAGGAACTCAATTCAAAGTAACATCAAGACCTAATAATGGAGTCCCATGATGTCGTTATCTGTTGTCTTCGCACATTTTACCACCCGAATCATTACTCTAGATAAATACTAGTTTTATACCTGAATCTGATTATGCATTTAATTTATTAAAAAAACTAGGTATAAAATGAAACCGAGCGCAATCTTTTTCAAAGAGAATAAAACACGGGACGAAAATATGAGAGAAGCAGAGGAGAAAAGAAGATCATAGAGAATCCACCGCCTCCGTATGGATGGTGGAATGTGGTGAAAGAATAAAGCCACTAAGTTGCCAAAATAAGGGTATAGGGTCCACATAAAAGTTGCAATTTGAGTAGCAAAAACTGCAAACAGTGAAAGAGCATTTCCACATGACACTCTTCACCATGCGTCACATTTTGCACCACAAAATTATAACGCGTGCCGACCTAAATAAAACTTATTTAAAAAAACATTTCATGTTTGATAATCACGGCCCGTTCGGAATGGTTTAAAAAAAAAAAAAAATTGTTTTGACTTATTTATTTCAAAAACTTTTTGACATGTTTAAATAGATTAAAAAAAATACTCTTTAATTTTATATTTTTGAAAGAAACAACTTATTTGTAGTTTATGTGAAAAATGTTTATAAATTTTTTTTATTTACATTTTTAATATTATATTAAAAAAATAAATTAAGAATTTTATTTACATTATTTAATTATACTATTTTTTATATCAAAAAGAGCTCTGAACCTATTTAACTAAACAATTTAAAAGTACTTTTAAAATAAAAAAATACTTTTTCATATATTATCTAAACATTAATTAAAAAGACATAACTCATATTTCTTTTATATTACTTGAAAATAAAAACATAAACCATCTAAACGGCCCTAATTCTATTTTATTCATAAGAAAATATTCTGTTGCCGTGACCATAAAATAATAATGACAAACTTACATGTTCAAGTTACCCGCAATCCTACGCTCTGCATCGCTGACGCATTCAAGAACAACAGGCTTCCCATTATCATCACGATGGACACCCTTCGAAAAATCAACCGAAAAGGAAGTCAGATTAACGTCATCGACACTGTGCTCGATAAGTTCAAGAAAATAACACAGAATCAGATTATTTTACTGGATATCAATTTTTACTATTATTATTCAGCAAAAATTATTATTATTATTGTTGTTGTTGTTGTTGTTGTTGTTGTTGTTATTGTTATTATTTAACGGAGGAAGCTAATATTTTAAGCTAACCAAGCATAGAAATAAGATCGCATTTCTCGTAGAATAAAAAACAACTCTCGTTTTCTCTCATTCCTGAGATATCCCAAATTTCAGAGAGGAATTCGATTAAAATTTGGCGTCTAACAAAATACTTTATTTGGCGCCTAACTCTTTATTTTTAGCCAAATACTCGAGAACTCTGTTTGTTTGCTTAGAAAATGCTATATGAACATCTGATCACCGAATAACAAGCACAATTGGGAGCCCAAAGAGAAAAAATCTAATTCATCCGTTCGATTTACAAAAGAAATCTACATAATCATAATAAGAACTTTCTAAACGATCCAGCTCTTCGACATTATTTTCCTAGCAAACAAACAAAATTAAACTGATGAAGAGAAAGGAGTCGAAACTTACGACTCCAACATTGACTTTGTCTGGACTCGGATCCGCCAGCAAGCCTCGGTGTCGCCGAGAATCGGATCCTTGGGTGTGGGATCACAACGACGACATGAATCTCGCTCCGGCGACGGAGTTCCGGTAAAGAGCATTCTTCAAAATGGCTGAGCGAAGCGCCATGGAAGAACTCTTTCGAAGAACTTTCTAGATGAACCAGGAGAGACGAGGCAGAGAGAGCGACAAGCGAGCGAGCCAACAAAAAAGATACATCGCCCATATATATATATGTATATATATAGAGAGAGAGAGAGTTCCTCTTCGTTTTTATTTCTTTCTCCCTTTTTTATTCTTTATTTTTTGGTCAAAGGAAACGCAGTTCGGCTCTATCTCCCAAAAAAAAAAAAAAGGCAATTTAACTTCTTCTGTAATACTGTCGAAAGGTCTTGAAGTGAGTGACACATTTTAATTTTTTTATTACACTGTGTTAAATAACTATTATGCCCCTGATGTCGTTCCAGGTTCTGAGTTTTGGTCTGTCCGCTTTTGGGAATTGGAGGTTTGTTTCTCTCGGGAGGTGTGGCGCGTCACGTGTGAATTTTGGTCTTTATCTGTTTCTTGGTACTTCTTCAGTCATTTCACGAATCACAATTGTTTGTGAAGTTAACGAGGCCTAGTCAGCAGACGTTAAAGGATAAAGTTAACCATCCCAAACAAAGATAAAGAAAATTATTTTCTTTACATGGAGCGAACGCTTTTTGAAACAAGTACAAATGTTGTACGTGTACTGCTCACTGACCCAAAAAAGTCTATTTCATGGGCAATTTTCAAAAATGTTATACAATTGATTAGAATGTTGAGTAAATTCCTTCCAATCGACGATGGCTAGTCATGCGTTTCCAGCGTCATAGTTGGAGGGGCCACTGGTGGTCCAGGAAGGACAAGGTGTTTGATTAAAAGTGGTATAAACTATAAATTTAGTTATAAATTATATAAAATATTTATATGTTACAGTAAAAAAAAATTTGTTATAGTATAAAGCTCTTATATGTTACAGTAAAAACGGTTTCCACTAATAGTTTTCATCACTAGCCAAACATCCTATTACACTTGACGTTCGCTCCAGCCCATTTGTTAGAAAAGATAGGGTGGGTAGAAAGAAAGAAAGAATTATAGTTATATATTCAATTATTAAAACATCCGTTTTGATTTTTTTTATAGTAACTTTTTTAGAAGGAAATATAGTCTTTTTAAATTGTGTTTGTATGAATTTGTTAGATTTTTTTTTTCTCTGTTAATAGAAGGATTTAAAATAACAGACTCAGAGAGGGCCTCCCTCTAACTCTTCCCACTTTTTTCTATTCCCTCCAACTAATTCATGAATCGAGGTTCTCCTCTCACCTCTCTCGCTCCGTTCTTTCCCACCCTCCATCTCTCCCTCATATTAAAGAGGACCCTATGATTTAGACGTTCACCGTTACCTTACACTCAATGTGGACGTGGTGCAACTTGGAAGCACAAGGTGTGTTGGAGACGGTAATATTTATGGGAAGTTGCAAAAGTCATAACTCAAAAGTTTCATACGTGCAATAAGAAAATACATATGTGTACATAGTGTATGCTATTAATGTACATCATGTGTGCACATGGATAATTGGGGTTTTATGTTTACTATAATAGTTACGCCCCCTCATAAAAGACATGATTTGGACTATAAACGAGCTTAATAATCCGAAATCAACTTTATCTTTGTTTTGAGGATTCAATAATATTTCTAATTATTGAATGTCTTAAGTTTATTATATCTTGAAAGTAATTTGTTATAAAGACTCCTCAGCAAACTTTCATAGTGGGAGCTAATAACACTTTAAAGAAAGTTTCTTATGCTTGAGACCTTTTTTTTAATCTTTATTTCTGTACATCCAAATAGTTTTCCACCCATTTTTCTTTAACAAGGAAGAACTTGACAACACCTGACACCCATAGTAAATGTTAATATACAATCAACGATGCAAATTTGACTTTTCCTCCTTATCTATAAAAAAGAAAACGTGTTTCATATGTTGAAGATCTACGCCAAATTAGCAAATGTGTTTGTGATGCAGTTTAAAGCCATATTAAAGGAAGAGGCTGTCTAGTCCGACAAAAAGATTGACCAACTGATCCAGCCAAAGGGTTCCTAAAAATGAACAGTTTTGTTCATCAAATAATTGAGATCGCATTGATAGGAATATGCACACATTCCAACTCGCAGACAACAAGAGGCCAATAATTATTATAAGAATCTTAGTGACGATTGATTGTTGTCTCTAAAATTATTTAGTGATAACTTCTTAGGTTTTAGCAACACATTTGCTGTTGCTAAAAACCTATTAATTGTAGTGTGAGAATTGAGTTTCCATTAGTAACTCAATCAAGTGCTTTCTAATGAAGAAGGGCTTTGCTTCGGAGAACATCACCTTATGCTTGTGGTGGATGCAACATTGCAGTGTTAGAACATAATTTTATGATGAAGATCATCATAATATTAGGATCATTCATATCAAATTATCAAGATAATTAATAAAATGTAGAAACTAACCTAAATCCATGAATACAATATGATTTCTGAGTCTATAGGATTGAAGATCTTTTAGGTTTGGTACGTAAATCCTCCTTCAAAGAATGCATCTATAATTTATCTGTAGATAGATGGCAGAAAGATAACATACCTACTGACTTAGGACCACAACCTTTTTATATAATTACTAACCATAACAGTTATCTTTAACTACCAATTTAGCCCATCATAAAATCAGTAATTATATTTTAGTCTTTACACATAGGACGCCCACTCTTAAATGATAAATTAAAAGCCTAAAACTCAAATTGATCACTTTAATTGGACTAACCTTATTTGACAGCCCTTAATACACATTTAGTTAATATATTAGCCCGTAATTGGATTAATTCCAACATGTAGTACTGACAAGGCGGACATGAAGGCATCTAAAGCTCGAGATGGATGAAGGTGACTACGACTTGAACTCGAAGTGAGTCTCAATGCTACCTTATCTTATAGACCTCAAACTTAAGGTATGAGCGAGTTCGGAAGTAAGGACACTTTAAACATTTTATATGGATACAGATTGTCACATGTACATACGCCAAGAAATCCTATACAACAGTGTATGCTTCGAGGTCTTCTTCACAGTCCCGGTGCCTTTCCTAAGTGTGAATATGAAAGCATAAAATGGAGACAAGATGATAGGACATACTATTAGGACTATAAGACGAATGGTAGGAGCCGAATTCAACAAAAGTGATGATCTAACGTATATCTATATGTTTCACAAATTTACTAGCCGTATTGTACAAAATCCTTTTATTAATTATAAAAAAAGGCTAAATAAAAAACAAAATAAAGTGTTGCCCCTACCTTTAAGTTTTTTTTGTATATTTGTTTTTTGAACTTTGTTATGTTATCACCAAAAAAACAAGTTACCAAAGTTTTACGTTACTAATAGTCTATATAAGAACTGTAGCCGTGGCCTTTATGGGAACGTCTACGGTCCTTTTCTCTAAACCGGCCAAACAACATAACATCTTTTTATAAGATGATAATATTATGTTATATTGAATACAATATCAAGCTTTAATCATCTAATATTGTCATATATTTTGTTTTCAAAGAGAATATAACATATCCTTGATGTGACAATAACAAATTAAAAAAAAGAGTAGAAGCTTTGAAATAGCTACACTTTTTTTAGAAACATTGCAACTCGGTTTGGAAACCATAATTTAGACCTAAAAATTCAGTCGAAGCACAAACTGATGTTTGACAACATTAAAAGAAAAATCAGTTCGATCAATTAGTCTAAGTTGAGATTCTCAAGTCAAACTCATTTGTTATAATAAAAAACCATTCATTTTTTTTTTTTACTTTTTCACTCTTCTTTTTTACTCTTTTAACTCAAGTGAATGGTTTCTATTATAACAAATGAGTATGAATTGAGAATTTTAATTTGTACTCATTGAACTGATTTTTCCTTTTAATGCTATTAAACACCAGTTTACTTTTTCGGTCTAAACTATGGTTCCCAAATGAAGTAGCAATATTTCTAAAAAAAAAAAAAAAAAAGTTAGCTAGCTATTTCAAATCTTCAACACTTTTTTTAATTTGGTATCTCCACATTAAGGATATGGTATATCCTCTTCAAAAACAAAATGTACGATAACATTAGATGATTAAAACTTAACGTTATAATTAATATAACATATTGTTATCATCCCATTAAAAAAATGTTATGTTATCTGAACAGTCCAGAGGTAAGGACCGAAGCCGTTGCCTATATATATATATATATATAAGACATTAGTTTTTTTTTTCATACTCAGACTCCTATTCTGCCACATGTTGCATCCTCCTCCCAGCTTTTTTCTATCCCTTATTTTTCATAATAATAAGAGCTTAGAAAGAAATTTATAACATCATAAAAATCTTTATGTATGTTTGCTAGCAGCCATAGAATTGAAAGTTAATAGATTGATGAGACCATGATGAATTTTAGCTGCTCTCTTTGTTAAAATGCACAAGCAGCGTATGAATGGCTATAGTTACAAAGTTGAAGGTTGATCTCAATGTGGCGTTATTGTGTCAGTGTAACTATTTCTTTCTCTGTTAATTTTCTGATCAGGGAATAACAAGATAATCTGACTGGTTTGTTCATGACTAGATAACTTTATTTGTATATATGTGTATATATGTGTGCATGACATTTTCTAGAAGGTCTACGATGGAGTGCAAATTTACCCTCTACTGGTATGGAACTATCCAAAGATTAATATTCGTTCTCAACAAGGGTTATGTAGTCTGTTCCAGAACCAATTATTGTCTAAATACAAATAAAAATTATTAGAAACAACCATTATCTTCAAAATTGAAATATATATTAAAAAAAAAAGAAATTGATTTGACTGCAAACCGTCGTTGTTGCCGCTCCCCTCCCTCGGCCTCGTCACACACAGCCACCGACGAGAGGTCATGGGAATCACTATACAAGGATGAGTACAGTCTTCTCCGACCCATCAATAACATGACCTTTCAAAAAGTACTGAGAAATTTCAATGTTATTACATATATATATTAAAATTTTTAGCAAAGTGTCATTAATTTTGTTTATTTATAGACGTTCTTTCAAAAATATATTAGTATGATCATTTTATGAAAACATTTATTGAGTTATAAGAGGTCAAGGGGCAACATGGATGTTTTTGAGGCAGGGATGGTAGATGAGGTTAACGGTCCTGGTGGTAAATGGTAATGGTGGTCTTCGTACGGTGGAGATGTTGGCATAAGAGTGGAGAGAGGACTTGTCTTTGAGTACGATTTGGTCAAGCGCAGGGACATAGAGCAAGTTGGCAGTAAAGCAGGAGGAGATGAAGAAGGAAAAGCCTTCGCCGGTGAGGATGGATTAGCAATGGCGAGGATAAGGGACTCGAAAGAGGACTAGGAGGCCAAAGAGAGGTTTATGACCTTGCAGCAGGCGTCGACAAAGGAGATCAGTTAGGGTTAGGGTTTTGCAGAAGGAGGATGAAGAGGAGGAAGAGCGGAAAAAGGCAGTGAGGTCTTTGAAGGTTTTGATAATGGAGTTACCAATGCTCGGTTCTAGTCAGCGATACTTTCTCTTACTGGAAAAAGATATAACATAAATATATTCAATATAAAAAAAAATATAACACAAATTTTTAAAGCCAAAAAAACTCTCACAGTATTAATAAAATTTCTTTTATATTATTGAAAGTTTTATCGGTGTTTATGCCTTTTAAAATTTCAAAATGCTTTTTGAGTGTAAGAAAAAATTTAATAAAATTTTAAAGAAAAATTTTGGTATATTGAAAAAAGAGGGACCAAGATAATAGTATATCTTAAATTGATTTAATTTTTTGTTTTTAATTATTAAGAAAGACTATTTTTATTATAGTTTTAATTTTTTTGTTGTTTTTATAACTTGGATTTCTAAAATACCTCTAATTTTAAAATTATTTGTCAATTTGTTATTAAAATTCTAACAAAACGACCTTTTTATTAATAGTTTATACTTCAACAGAAATTGATGTTATGATTTAAAGTTCAAAGGGTAAAGAGCTACAAAAGTTATAGTTCAAAAGGAATTTTTGTAATTGATCCAATTTATCTTAGCTTTAAGCCACCGTAAACTGATGTTACTGTTAATTTACATATTGATTATGATATATTTTACAGGTGTCTAATTCTTGCAATTATTCCTTACAAATTTTTCCTGGGCATTTTCCATATAATTTGTTTAGTAATTAAATGCCTAAAATTTTGCCTATGTTGTTTGATTCTATATGCCATATTTTACAGTAAAAATTTGACAATAGTGAATGTTTATATACTTGTTGATCGTGAGTCTAAATATGTCTCATTGTCCAGTTTAATTGCATCATTGAATCTCCCACAATCTTATTGTTTTTCTCTTATTGAGAAAGGCATTTTATGTGCACACACTCCTTACATGAATGCACATAAACTACTGTAAAATATTTATAGCGATTATTTGTTGGTTTTAATGATTTTTATATGTTTTTTAATTTAATTTTCATTCTCACTAATTTGGGACCAAAAACTTTTAGGAATGTTTTATATTTCGTTTTATGTGCTCATCTCTCACATAATTTGATATTTTAATGAATAAAATTTAGAAATATAATATGAATATTAGTTCAAATTTTAAAATTCCCATTTAGTGTTGATTGTTTTAATGCTTAATTCATACTTTTGTTGAGGCATCCATTATTATATTTGTTTTATAATGAGAATGGAAAGTTTATTAGATGCTCGTGTGCTTGCATCTTGTAAAAGCTTAAGCCACAGGTTTATCTATTTTTTAATTATTAGTATTACTATTTAATATCTTGGTTTGTGTAAATATTATGTTTTTCTAATAATGTTGTGTAAGTGTGGGAGTATTAGAAATACTTATATGTGGACTAGCATAATCACTCGTACATTATTGTCAAATAATAGATTGTGGGCATGTAAAGATCATAAACTTACATATGTTGATCATATTAAATATAATCATAAATTTTTATCTTTTGATTATGTTTGAGGGTCCATATGTATGATAGAATTATCCTATCGATAGTTTTATTGCTTGGTAGGACACTTGAAGCTTAGACTTGTCTTCTTTATCCATCTTTTAACCATTCGTATTATTTTTTGACTTCTTGTATTTTATGAGTATTGTTGTTATTGATTATGCAGTCCAAGTGGGAAAAGATTGGAAATTATTATATATAGACTTACGTAATCAGCAAAAATCATAATTGAAGGGTTATGGACAACGTTATGTATTTACCACATTTCTAAAATCCATACGAACAATTGACTTATCCTATCGATAATTAATTATTTGGTAGATGCTGCGACAGGTGAAAGGATTTTATTCAGTAGTATGAAACGTTTTATCTTTGCCACCCTATTGATGGTGGTCTTGATGCATTTGATTATGATGCTTGATAAATTGTCCTTACCTGCAAAAGAGTTTCGTACTTGCTCAAAGGACTCTAGCATACAATGATTACATGTGCTTTAAGATCATTGGTAAGGCTAAGAAATGGGGAATAAGTATGATGTTGGTTTTACATGCCTAATGATAGTTACCCCTTTTGTTTTTTTAGCCTTGAGGAATCCTAATATCTCCATTATCTTAATGTTGAATTGGACATTATTATGCGTGTAATGTATCTCTCTTTACAATGGTGAAATTAGAGTTGGCCTAAAGAGTAGATATTTTGTCTAAGTTTACTATTGTGTCGAGAAACTCTTTGATGAGTAGGAGTAGTTAAACAAGCATCAAGGCAGTAGTACCTCATGTTGGATGAAATAGTCACCAAAATGGCTTTTAAGGAGAATGTTGTTGATTAGACGCATATATATTGAGGTCAGTGGGAGCACTTATATATATTTGATCTTATGTTGATGATAACTTATGTGCGTTTAATGATTCTGACCTATTATCTGAGATGATATGTATGTTGCTTAGTCACTTTGGTGTGAGAACATTTGAAAAGCCTCTTATGTTATAGGCATTCAAGTTCTCTATGACAAAGCTTATTGCATTCTCAGATTGTATTAACGAACCTCTATTGATCTTGTTTTGGAAAGCTTTACAATGGATTTTTGTTCTAGTAAAGCTTCAATGTAAAAGGTGATAAGATCTCAACGATCTAATATCCTTATAGTGATATTAAAAGAGATCAAATAAAATAGTCTCTTATGCGTCTATGTTTGGTAGCCTGATGTATACGCAAATATGAACGTGTCCTTTTAGTTTATTTTCTATTGACATGCAGATTGAGTACTTGAGTGAATCATTTTTATTATAATTAGATTTTGAGAAAAAGAGTATCAAATAGATAAATAGCGGCAAACTAGCCCCTTTGATATAGTTGGATCTTGTGATGCCAATTATGCAGGCTGCATATATGATAAAATATCCATGTTTGAATATGTCTTTTGTGATAAGAGGAGTTATTTTGTTGAAAAGTGTTAAGGAAACACCCATAGCTTCTTCCTCTATAGATGCAAAGTATATGGCATGTTGTGAGGCTATTTATGTGATGTGGTTGTGGAATATTGTTTTAGCATAGCAGTAGTTAACTCTGTTTCTGATAGCTGAAACTATTTTATGATGGTTCTACTATAATATTTTTGTCAGAATACTATGAGCATCTCTAGCTTATGTATATTGATAATGAGTTTTATTTTGTTAAAGTAAAAGATGTAGAAGACCTCACTATAATTCAGAACATGTCAATGAACAACATGTTGGTAGATCGACTTACGACTTATCTATTAGGTATTTCAAGAACACACATCCCTTTGGGAGTGTAAGGAGCCTATACTTGTATAGAGTTAGTGGGAGCTAATTGCTTTTGGTATTTGGCATGTTGTAATTGTTGAGGACAGCTTACATTTGGTGTACATGTACGTTGATGGATCTTTGTCACTTTATACATAATATTGTGTTGATACGTATGTTTGGTTGGTAAATGACAAGTTTGCAAAAGAACCATCTTGTTATTAGTCTCGAAATACGTGTTGTTAGATCCATATGCATTGCTGTTTGTCTCAAGTTGTTGCCATGCTTCATGAATCTCTAGTGCTAGTTGTGTATAATGCTTGTATTCTGTCAATACAATGTTATATATGAATAGTTTAGCAATATATTTATCATATGAGATTCTTGTTGATAGATATTCTACAGTAGAGTGAATGTTTTGTCTGATTATGTCATCCAAGTGGAAGATTATTGGAATACTTTTGTATGGACTTCTATAATCATAATAATTTACTCTAAATGAACTAAAACATGTTATAGACAACTTTGCTAATACTAATATATCAAATATCATGCCATAATTAAACTACACTCTTTTTATTAACTAGCCTGAGGCCGAGGACTCCCTCTTATAAGGACTTTGGTTAGTCTATTGGGCCAAAAAACCTTTCTAAAGCCTAACAAGCCCACTAAAACATAAGCCCATAAGGGTGTTGGCACTTGTTTGTAATGAGGTTATAGAAGAGAAGAGTTCATCAGCCTCTTGCTCCTTTCACTAACATGTTTTAGCAATTTAAAGACGACACCTGCAGCTTATGACAAGTAACCCAGGAATCATTTACTCTTTGACATGCCTTAGATACTAAATAGGTAAGATGATTTTTCAACATAAGTAGTATATCACATAAAGACTTATTTAGTGATACGCATGACAACTAAAAGTTGCAATTAATTTACTAGGATGATTATTTGACCCAACAGAAAAGTAATTGTTTTAGAAATTGATTAATATAAGATAATATTTTGG
>CAMOHE010051561.1:43828-59138 GCA_946598075.1 Artocarpus hirsutus
TAGAGCTTCCACGACGGTTTTTCAGAAAACCGTCGTGGTATCTTCCCATCGAACCACGACGGTCTTCGTTTTCACGGGCGTAACTTGCCGCGTATTTTTGCCCTTTACACGACTGTGTTTGTGAAACGGTTGTGAAATAAATGTCGTGTAATCAATATTTTCTTGTAGTGTATTCTGTCAATACAATGTTATATATGAATAGTTTAGAAATATATTTATCATATGAGATTCTTGTTGATAGATATTCTATAGTAGAGTGAATGTTTTGTTTGATTATGTCGTCCAAGTGAAAGATTGTTGGAATACTTTTGTATGGACTTCTATAATCATAATAATTTACTCTAAATGAACTAAAACATGTTATAGACAACTTTGCTAATAGTAATATATTAAATATCATGTCATAATTAGACTACACTCTTTTTATTGACTAGCCTGAGGCCAAGGGACTCCCTCCCTTATAAGGACTTTGGTTAGTCTATTGGGCCAAGAAACCTTTCTAAAGCCTAACAAGCCCACTAAAACATAAGCCCATAAGGGTTACAGTTAAACGTATTGCATATGATGTGTGTGGGGCTATGTAGGATATATTTGGCACTTGTTTGTAATGAGGTTATGGAAGAGAAGAGTTCATCAGCCTCTTGCTCCTTTCACTAACATGTTTTAGCAATTTAAAGACGACACCTGCAGCTTATGACAAGTAACCCAGGAATCATTTACTCTTTGACATGCCTTAGATACTAAATAGGTACGATGATTTTTCAACATAAGTAGGATATCACATAAAGACTTATTTAGTGATACGCATGACAACTAAAAGTTGCAATTAATTTACTAGGATGATTATTTGACACAATAGAAAAGTAATTGTTTTAGAAATTGATTAATATAAGATAATATTTTGGTCATCTAAAATAAAATTTGCTATGTCCACAAGTATGGATTTTTATTTTTGGTGACTTTTATTTACTAGTCTTATAAACTAAAATTTTATATAAATTTAATGTATATTATTACAATGTCGACCCACAAGTAGGTATGAATTTATATAATTGGATTTGATATTGGCTGATTTAATACTAGGGATTAGTTTCATAGCGTTAATGTATGTATTTTTTACACAATGGTTTCTAATATGTTCAATGATTCTCATGTTTCAATTTTATGCGGTGATAATTTTTTCTGAATGAATTACGAAAATTCTCCTAACTTTGGATGCAAAGACCTTGAGTTGGCGCTTCGTGAGGATGAACCTCCCATCCCTGCAAAATCACGTACACTGGGTGAGAAAGCTTCCTTTCAGTCATAGGAGTGCTCTAACTGTCTTAGTATGCTGTTTATAAAAACTTACATCATTAAGAGCATTAGGGCTTCAACCTTGAAATTTGACAACGTGAAGAAAGGCTGTTGAAGGGCAATTTTTAAGTTTTATTAAAGCAATGGCTCACACCCTAAAGAACAAGCTCCTAGGTATAAAGCACAACAATCTTGGAAATATACGTGAGCACATTATAGAAATGGGAGACATCGTTGTGCACCTCAAGGCATTTGAAGTTGAGATTTCTAAGTCATTCATGATGCATTTGATACTAACTCTCTTCTTGGAGAGTACGATCCTTTCAACATCTCATACAACAATAAAGAGAGATGGACCGTTAATGAAATCCTAATTATGTGTGCTCAAAAGGAAAAGAGACTTCAGCATGAGAAGTTATAGATGGCTAATCTAGCTATTAATGATGAGGCAAATGATAAGAAGCCCAAGGCCAATTCTAAAGGAAAGAAAAACAAATGAAAAAAAAAAAAAAAAAATGGCAATAAGGATGCTTGTTTCTTTTACAAGAAAAAGGAATATAAAAGAACGACTCTTGAAATTCAAGAGATGGCTCAAAAAGAAAGGTATTCCCTTTGCTTATGTATGTCATGAATCTCATTTTGGTGACATTCTTAGTAATTAATATACAATGGATTGATTCTTATATGTCCTATAATTTACATTGCCAAGGATTTGTAAGATTTTCTAAATCAAAGGAAACCGAAAGCAAATAAGCAAAGCATCTATTTAGCAAATCGAATGCTTTCGAAGGTCAAAATTGTAACAAGATTTAGATTAGTTCTTAATTATGGTTTTTATTTAGAATTGGAAAACACCTTCTATACTTCGTCATTCTCTAAAAATTTTGGTTTCTGTTGCAAAGATTAGTACCTTGGGGTTCTAAGTTTGTATTTGAAGATTTATATCTTTCTTTATTTAAGAATGATACTTTTGTTTGTAATGGTATTCTAGTTGATGGTTTATATAAATTTAATTTGGATCTCACATATGAGTGTAGCCTTTTGACTATACAAATTAATGATTTTGGCACAAAATGTTATATTATTAATGAGCATTCCTCTAACTTATGGCATAAGAGATTGAGACAGATTTCCATAAAGTAAACTAAAAGATTGGTTAATGATGGAGTTTTGTAAACTCTTGATTTTATTGATTTTGAAACTTGTATAGATTATATTAATTTTGAAACTTGTAGAGACTATATTAAGGAAAAGCAAACTAATGAAAATTCTAAGAGTTCCAAGAACAGTTTTGAGATTATTGACATCATACATACAAACATAAGTAGACCGTATCCTTTTTGTTTGAATGGTCAGAGATATTTTGTCTCATTTATAGATGACTTTACAAGATACATCTATCTCTATCGTATAAATCATAAGGATGAGACACTACATGCCTTTAAGATTTATAAAGCAAAAGTAGAAAAACAAAAAGAACGAAATATCAAATTTTTTTAATCAAACAGGAGTGGAGAATATTATGGAAGGTTCTCTTAAAAGGGTCAAATGTCTGATCTGTGTGCCAAATTTCTTGAAGAAGAAGGCATTATTGTATAATATACAATGCTAGATATACCACAACAAGATAACATGGCTGAAAGGAGAAATTGAACCTTAATAAACATGATGAGGAGTATGATAAGCAGTTCAAGTCTTCCCTTAAACTTTTAGAATGAAGCCTTCCAAATCGTTGTGTATTTTTTAAATATGGTTCCTCCTAAAGTAGTTCCAAAGACACCTTTTGAACTTTAGAATGGTTGGAAACCAACTTTAAAACATTTGCACATATGGGGCTGTCCAGTCAAATGATTTATAATTCTCAATTAAAGAAATTGGACCCAAGAATAGTTAATGGCTATTTTATAGAATATCCAACAAACTAATTTAAGGGATATAGATTTTATTATCCTTCACACTCTATAAAAATTGTTGAAGTTAGAAATGAAAAATTTCTAAACGATGATGAAGTAAGTGGGAGTAAGATTCCTAGAAACATTGAACTCCATGAAGAATAGAAAATTATTGAATGCTCTCCTCGAGAAGATATAATAACTTCTTATCAAGTAAATACTTCAAAGGCAAATGAGAAGCAAGCAATGCAATAGCTACCACTCAATGTAGAATGTGTAGAGCCTACAACTCAACCTCTGCAAGATGAGAATGAGACAATACAATTAAGAAGATCTTTCAAAGTAAGGAAATCTACAATTTCTAGCGACTATTATGTATAGCTTTAAAAGTCTCACTCGGTTGCACTTGATATTAATCCAAGCTCATTTTCCCAAGCTACAAGTGAAGAAAACTTTATGTTATGGTATGATACTATGAAGGAATAGATGGAACATATGGCTAAGATATAATTTTGGACCCCGGTTGAGTTTCTAACTAGTAATGCAACTATAGATTATAATAAGTTTATAAGATCAAAAGGGATGCATCTGGCAATAGGGGCGGCAAGATAGGTCATGACACTACAACATGAATCGAAAACGACATGAATTGTACGGGTTTGGTTTGGGGAAAATTAGGGGTGGGTTAAATTCGGGTCCACCAGAATATGACATGAAAAAAGCAGGTCAATTTCATTCTAATTTAGAAGAATACATATCTTGAAACTTTAATAAAAAAATGTAAAATCTAATAAAACTTATATAATAGAGTAGCAAAATTTAAGAATTTTTCCACAAAAATATATATGTTGAAAACATATATAGAGCCTAAATGTTATAATGGTCATTTGGCTTAACGTATCAATATTTAACGGATTTAGTAACCAAAGAGTCAAAATGAGACAAATTCATAGTTGGCGGTGTGATTTGTCGCATTTTAAGGTTTAGGGGCCAAAATAGTTACATATTACATTTTAAAGTTTATAGAGAAAAATAGGATAAGTTACACAATTCAAGAATCAAAAGTGAAATTAATCCTGATTTTTATTCTCTTCTAAACCTACCTTAATTTCCTCATTCCCACTTTAAGTATTTATGCTATGCACCACGATTTTGAAGGTTGCCTTGCAAAAAAAAAAAAAAAAAAGAGGACTTTCAATGAATGCTACAAAACTAAATCTAAATAGAATTGTTGAGGTTATTTCACACAATTTCTCTTTTTAGCTCTTTATAGAAATTTTATTAACCTCACTTTCTTTATTCCTTAGCCTCTGTCGTTGATGACCAACTAGCCACACCATATAACCTACCTTTGCCATTTCCACTATCGCAATTTGCAATGTCAACCCTAGTTTGTCATCTTTGCCTTGGCTGGTGCTGGATCTACCGTTAGAGTCGCGCGTAAAACATCAATTATTTCATCCGTACAAGGGAAGACTCGTCATTGTGACCATAATGGCAAGGAGCAAAGCCCAGACCAAGGTGTGACATTGTAGTGGGTGCTCTCCATGCGAAAGCAATGTCTATAACTAGATCAAATTCAATCTCAACCGATCTAGCATCGTCGCAACTCAATGGAGATACGATCTCTCCGATATAGCGCTACCGTTCCTACAAACCGTTGTGCCCAACTTATTGTCATCACAATTTGCCCTCAGATCCACAAAGAAGCGTTTGCCTTGAAGGGTTTTTCCATATTTATTATTTGTCATTTTTTTATACCATATTTTTTGTTTTATTTTTCATTTTTTGATATGTTCTTTTTAATTTTTTTTTTAGAATTCGTCTATTTATTTATGTGTTTGTGTGTGGCTTTTGTGAATTTTTATGTATCTTTGCGATTTTTTTAGTGACGGAGACAAACATGGTGTCACAGGTATTGGCAGTTACTAGCCAATATTTATGATGGACACTAGATACTGGCTAATATCCATGGTGGATACCTTGAGGATGTATTTGATATTTACAAATATAATTTTATAATGTGACATGACATTTTATGCAATTATTTTTTGGGAAAATGAGGGAAATATCAATTTTAGAAAGGTTAACTAAAACTAATGTCCAATATTTAAAATAAGTTTAGTAAATAACAAATTAAAAAATTAGATTTTTTTTGTAACTATAATGTCAAAAAGATCTTAAAAACAACACTTTTCTGTCTTCTTTCTCTTACCATATCTTAAACTCTTTCTCCAAAAACACACTCTTTTCGTCTCTCTTGCCCTTTCTCTCCCCAACAAATCATGCTCTCTCTCCTCTCTCTTGCTATCTCTTACCCTCATCTCTCAAGCAAATGACGAAGCATACACTACTATAGACTGCAAATTTCATGACGGTTTTTAAAGCTGTCATGGAAAAATTTCACGACGGTTACAAAACTGTCATGAAAACTTTAGTCGTGGTACAAAATAAAGTTTTCAAGACGTTTTTTAAGTCATGAAACGTCAAAATAGGCGCA
This sequence comes from Artocarpus hirsutus, assembly GCA_946598075.1. NCBI lineage: Eukaryota > Viridiplantae > Streptophyta > Magnoliopsida > Rosales > Moraceae > Artocarpus > Artocarpus hirsutus. The sequence continues at coordinate 49,517 of CAMOHE010051561.1, forward strand.
AAAACGGGGGTTTGGGACAAGCTCTTTTGCGACGGTTTTTAAAAAAACCGTCGTGAAAGAAGTTTCCATGACGGTTTTCTAAAAAACCGTCATGAAAACTCAACATTCCACGACAGTTTTCTTAAAAACCGTCATGGACCATTATTCCACAACGGTTTTTTAGAAAACTGTCATGGAAAATTGGCATTGCCCAAAAAAATTGACAAAATTTGTGATTTTCCATGGGATGGCTAGTCTCGTGTGTTATCCATTACAACAAGGCCCTGATTGCATACAAAAATTGATGTATATTGAAATTACAAGGTATTTACAAGATCATTTACATTTGAGCAATTGTTTATCTACTATCTCTATCTATCTAAAAATGACATACCTATTTACAAATTGTACCCACTCTAATCTAACTTCATTTATATCTATATGTATATAAAAAAATTTTCTTCCTAGGGCTTATATATTACTTGTAATTATATCTCGCATGAAACATAGAATAAAAAAACCACATTCTACATTCCTTTGTTGTCTTGGAAACTTACGTCTAGAATATAGCGTTCCGTTCGGTCGGTTTGTGACATCGCTTCCCGCTTGAAGCTTCTAATTGTTAAGTGCCCTAACAATGTGTTGTGATTAAATAAATTAATAGACAATACAATTATGTAAAACTCAAAATAGTTAAGTTTATAAGAAAACATTAATATTTAAATCTCGTAACTGATATGAAATCATCACATGGTGCGTGTCCGAGGGAATCAAACCAATATATTTGGTCCTTCCACGGCAAAATAAATGCCAACATCCAATGTTCTCCAATGTTGTATGGCATAAATAATAATTTTCCCCTCGGTGCTTGAGCTACTAGGTAGAAGAGTGACATGGCGCTCTCTCTGCAATCACTCTGTAGGTTTCTTACAGCACTTGAAACAATCGTCGGAGATATTCCGCCAAAAAACTACAATAAAAAACAATGCAATCAATTATTTGAAAGCACCTTACAACTTTACCTATATTTTAAAATTTATGAATTAAGGATAGAGTTATTACCTGAGGTATACTAAGATACAGTTCGCCTCGATTTGATCAAAGTTGATGAAGTGATAAATGTCTCCATACCCTACATAGATAGGCAATTCATTGCCAATGACATTTACCTGTATCGGGCACTAAATCGTCAACCTATCGCGCATGAAAGAATGTGCATATAAAGCCAACTACATAAATTCTGGAGGTACTGAAGCGAAGTTAAATACAAGCAATGGCTCATTCGCAACGAGTTGTTCTTGTTCTTGTTCTACCTCAGTTGTGATTGTCTTACTTTTATAGATCTTTTCTTTTTTTGGCTTTCCTTTCCGCTTAGATCTTGTAGAACGCGGCTAGGTGCTTGACTCGTCTTCGTCATTGCGGCGACTTCAACAAACCTCTTCAACCATGCGACTAAGCTTCCAGCTGCTTCACCTACAGTTGTTGCTTCAAGTGTTAGAATAGGCAATTTAGCTGTTCTAACTCTAGTGGTAGTGATGCTAACGTGCACGTTTTCTTCCCCTAATGGTCTTCCATGGACTGTATCAGTTAGAAGAATTTCCATCCATGCCTTCTATCCTCAACAAAAGAGCCTGCATTTTTGACATTGTTCGGACTCTTGATGGCAAGGTGACAATTGGACTTCTAGAGCTTGTGGAGCTTCTACTACATTATCAGAAAGGTTACAAATAGCCTTGAAGCTGTTGCATTGTGAGATGCTATCATCTGACGACCTGGCATGTCCTTAAGAAATGAGCTCAGTCATAAGACCTTATAGTTTTGCAATCTCCATCTGCATCTTCGACATTTAGGAATTCAATTTCGAACCTGATTGGAAGTCGAAGTATTGAGACTACTTTATATACTTAAATTGACTGCAAACACGTCTTGAATGTTCTGATTTCCTTAGTGCCCTCATCAATATGTCATCATTACTGACATATAGGAAGCTCCCTTGACTTTGTTACATCGTGTATTCATCCTGTAAAACAACAACAAAACCATGTTATTCTTAAGATCCTTCAACAAGTATTAAATTATAAATTAATGGTTTGTGTTCAATAAACTTACAATCAAGTTCTCAATTTCTACTACTCTTGGATTTTTAAACTGTCCATTGGGAGCTTGACGTGATATTACCGACAACTCCTCCCATGTTAGTAGTACACTCGTCTTAGCTAGCTGTATTACCCTATGTTAGTAACATATTAATGATAGAATAATTGATATATGTAATACGAGTAAGATACTAACATACCAACTCGAGCTCTCTATATCCGACTCGGCCAACCATAGAGCAGTATTCATTTTCTACTCTTATTTTTCTTACGTTTGATAATACCAGTTAGAATTTGGTAGAACGTCGATACCTCACAAAAACTTCCTAATCGTCATCGTTTATAGAGGAATAGTAATGTACTACTGGAGGAGGCCATTTATATATATTTTCATCCTCCTCTAGAATGGAAAGGTATGGTTGTATGAAGGTAACGTAGAGGTTGGATTTAAATCCCTTTGCTAATTTGCCACAAACCTTTAAAGCCTTTTTCCTATACCAATCCTTGACTATGAAAGCTTCGTAAATCTCTCTCTAAATTATATCTTTTACTTGTTCCAAATCCTTAGACCTCCAATCTTTTATCTATATAGGAATGTGTTTTCGACTTAAGACTTTGGTCCCACTGCTTAATTCATGGCTGGGTGCACCTTTTGATTGGCCTTTCGAATCAACTGTCACTTCTGTTCTTAAACCTTTCTTTTTTATTGGATGAACTTTTTTCATCAATGTAGCTTTTCGCTCAAAGTCTCGAATTTGGTTCACCTTCGTGGCTTACTGTGTTGTTTTCCCTTACTATCTTATGATGAAGATGGAGTGTACTCTTCATACTCTTCCTCATATTGATCACTATCGATCTTGCGAGACATTGTACATGTTCAAAGTAAGCAAAACTAACACATACATACTAATGTTAAATTATAATCTTACAGTAAAAAATTGACATATTATAAATTAACATATTGAAAATCACATATTATAAATTCACATCTTATAAATTAACATGTTATAAATTAACATATTAAAAATTGACATGTTATAAATTACCATATTATAAATTGACACATTATAAATGAACATACTATGAATTGACATATATTAAAAATCATATATTATAAATTCACATCTTATAAATTAACATACTGTAAATTAACATGTTATAAATTGACATATTATAAATTCACTTCTTATATATTAACAAATTGTAATTAACATATTCACAATTTTACAATCTTATAAATTCACATATTACATATATTATAATAATCACATATTCAACAATTTCACATATTCATAATTTCACAATTAAATAATATCACAATTTTACATCTTTACATATTTACAATTTCACAATTGCAATTACACATATTCACAATTTTACAATTTCAATTATACATATTCACAATTTTATAATTTTAATTACACAATTTCACATATTACACATAACATTTTAAACAATTTCAAACAACTAAAACATTTAACAAATTGGGGAAGGGGCGGGTGGGGGTGGGGGTGGGGGTGGAGGTGGGAGTGGATGGGTGGTGGGGGTGGGTGGAGGGGTAGGGGCAAGTGGAAGGGTGGGGTCGGGGTGGGGGTGGGTGGAGGGAGGGGGAAATGGCAGAGGGGCGGGTTAGGGCGGGTAAGGATGGGGGGAAAAGGGAGGGGCAGGGTGGTGGCAGGTGGGGGTAGAAAGGGGCGGGGTGGATTGGGAAATTGTGGAGGGGCGCAAGGGGAAGGGGGAAAAGGAGATAGAGAGAGAGGACTTACTGGCAAGAGGCGACGATGACGAAGGCGACTGCTACGAAGGCGATGACAGTGGAGGCGATGGCGACGGGACAAGCTTGCAACGACGACAGAGAGAGCTTGAGAGAGAGAGAGAGAGAGCTTTTAGAGAGAGAGAATGCAATCATGGTTTCAAGATGGGCAAAGGCACTCAATTTTCAGAAAATATAAAGCCATGAACGCACCATACATGATGGTTTTTTACGAAACCGTCGTATAAGATCAAACATTACATGACAGTTTCTTTAAAAACTATCATGTAAGGTGTTTATATTGACCCATTTTCACAACGGTTTCTACAGAAACCGTCATGGAGTATACTTTTTTATGACGGTTTCTTATGAAAACCGTCGTAAAAAAATGGTCAAAATTATTGCTTACATATTATTTTCTCTTCTGCTAAGGGTGGCCAGCCCATATGTTAAGCATCCAATGGCCTAGAATATTTACTTTTTGTTGTTTTCATCATAAATATAATTATAAATATATATCCCAAACCATTAAAAAAAGATGAAAAATGAAACAAAAAAATATATTAAAATAAATTAACATAAATTGGTTTATAGATGCTCATTTTTTTCTATTTTTTTTCATTAGTTCTTCAATACATATCCATTCCACATCTTCACGAAGCAAGTGCGAAACATCATCTTCAAAATCATTTATCTCTTCAGCCGATGGCAATCCCTTTGTGAATGAAGGGATGTCCATGCAATTCTCAGCAACTTCTTCACCGTCGACAACTACTCTTGGCTTCATCGAGACAATTAAAGATAATTACATGTCTTAGGGATCCGTAGTATAAAAAACTTGGATTGCTTGTGATGCCATAATGAAAGGATCATTCTTGTATCCCAATCTTCTAAAGTCAGCCATCATGATGCCGTCATTATCGTTCTTAACATAGTTATTGTCAGCCCACTTACACTTAAAAAATGTGCAATCCTCTATAATTAAGTTCCTAAATATCTTCAATGAAACTAAAGTAGTTCATTATCCCATATACCAGATTCTTGTCTTTGGCAGAGGCAATATGCATAGCCTCGGCATGGAAAGTCACACCATTATTTTGGACAGGATGCTTCTTATCTATTTCACGAGTGTAGAAAGTGTAACCATTTATGGAATATAACATATACCTTATAACTACAGACGACGGTCCTCTAGCTAGGTTCTTCAAGTCTTGTGACATGTCTCCATCTTGTGATGTGGAAGAGTTGCCATAAATGTGTACTCTAATCCACAATCAAAGGATCCAGTTGTGTTCATCTTGCAACCACTTCTCATTTCTTCCTCTTTTTGGGTTTGCTTGTTTTTAATTCATTCATGTGCACCACAATGAAAAGCTCCACTTCATTAGCATTGCCCAAGACATAAAAACAAGCTTACTCCCACTCTTCTCGATTTACTGAGGAAGGATTGCCAGTAGATAGTCCCCTAGCCTTAATATTTATAGTGTGTGCACCCCAATTGCTTTTGCATTAGACAAGTACTTAGAGTAAAATTCAATCGATTTCTCAGCTATGTAATTTTCTACAATACATCCCTTCGGCCTGTTTCGGTTCTTCACATTGCCCTTTAAAACCTTAATATATCTTCCAAATGGGTACATCTATCTCAAATACACCAATTTGCATAACTTAACTTCACGTACTAAGTGAACCATTAGATAAATCATGATGTCAAAAAATGCCAGTAGAAAATACTTTTCAAGCATGCATAGGGCTTGCACCAACTCTGATTGAAATGAATTAAGCATAAGTGGATCAATTACCTTTGAGCATATTGAATTGAAGAACAAGCACAACTTGGTAATTGCAAATCTTACATCCTTTGTTAGAATTCCCCGCAAAGCAAGTGGTAGTAATTGTTGCATCAACACATGACAATCATGTGTTTTCTTGCCAATAAGTTTCAAATCCTTCACCGACACCAACTTTTTAAAGTTTGAAGAATACCCGTTCGGCACTTTCAACGAAGCAAGCCATTCACAAAGTTTTTTTTTTCTGCTCTTGATAACGTGTGCTTCGTTGAAGGTAAGTAAGTGCGGTTCCTCTTTTCTCAGGAAACAAATTAGGCCTAATCTCCATTTCCATGAGATCCAATTAAGCTTTTTCACCATCCTTAGTCTTGCCCAGAATGTCAAGCAACGTGCCGACTATGGATTCACAAACGTTTTTCTTAATATGCAAAACATCCAAGCAATGACGAACAAAAAGTGTCTTCCAATATGGAGGATCAAAAAAGATTGATCTTTTTTTTCGTGGTCCATCAATCAACGGCTCGTCCTTATGTCGCTTTCTCTTCCTGATGCCACTCTTATATCTTTTACTATTTCAAAGATTTGTTCAGCCGTCAAAGGATGAGTAAGGTCTCTTTCTTCACTGTTGCCATCAAAGGCTTTCTTTGTTTGCTATAACGATGATCTCTTGGCATCCATTTTCTATGACCAAGAAAAGCAGTTTTCTTACCTTTCTTCAATCGTTTGTGAGATGTTTATGTTATACAAATAGGACAACCAATAGAACTATTCATCAAATAACCAGATAGACTGCCATATGTGGGGAAGTTATTAATTGTCTATATCAATATTGCACGGAGTGTGAATATCTCTTCTCGGTAAGCATCTCTAGCTTTGACTCCATTTTCCCATAAGTTTTTTAGGTCATTGATTAACGGTGCCAAATATACATCAATGTCATTGCTTGGTTCGTGAGGACCCAAAATCAATAAAGACAATATTAAAAACTTCTACTTCATGCACATCTTTGGAGGGAGATTGTAGTTAACAAGTATTATAGGCCAAGTGCTATGCCTGCTACTTATGTTACCATATGGGCTCATTCCATCCGTCAACAAAGCAAAATGTATATTTCTTGAATCTACACTAAAGTCGAGATGATCGGCTTCAAAAGTCTTCTAGTGTGGTGAATCCGTTGAGTGTCTAAGCATACCATCGTTGACCCGTTTATCATGATGCCATGTCAAATTCTTGGCATGTTCTGGGTTTCCAAATAAATGCCTCAAATGTGGTACCGATAGAATATACTATAACACTTTTTTCGGTACTCCATTCTTACCATCTTTTGGCTCCTTTCCTTTCTTTCACCTTGCTTGTTGACAAACTAGACAATAATTCTCATCCTCATACTCATTCCTATAAAGAACACAATCATTTTTACAAGCATGAATTTTCTCATACTCCATTCCCAAAGTACTCAAAGTCTTCTTAACCTCATACATACTAGTTCGTAATTTATTACCCTCTGGTAGAAGCCCTCTTGAAAATTTTAAAAGCTTTATGAAACTAGAATTTGACTACCCACCCAACACTTTTAAATTCCATAATCCAAATAAAGCAGACAATTTGGTGAAATTGGTATACCCCTCATATACAGATGTCTCAGCATCATTCATTATTGTCTCAAATGAATTCAGACGGTGCACGAAGTGTTCTTCCAAATCATTGACCATGTCAACCATATTGTCGTCATCAACCATATTATCCTCCACAATAGCTTCCTTTTCTTTACTTACTAAAGTTGGATTGAAATTAGACTCGCCACGAAAATGCCACTTTTATAACTACTTATAATTGCATTTCAAAATAAATGTCCTCTAACAATTGGAATGGGATGTAATCTATGGTTTCCATATTGAACACAAGGACATCGAATTTTATCACCATTGGCATAACTTTTGGCAAAATCCCAAAACCCTTCCACACCATTCATATATTCTCTAGACAATCGAAAATCCCAAATCCATTTCCTATCTATTTCACAAGTCCTCAATCAAAACAATAAATAGCAAGTATTCAATTAAAATTAAATTCACAAAATATACATACCCACCATATATATTCTAATCATGCATAAAACAAAAACATTCACTCATCATAAACAAATTACACATACTCATTATAAAACAAATAAATCATACCCATGATCTACAATACAATAATCACGGATTAAACAACAAAATCAACAACAATTAATTAATTTCAGATTAATTAAACAACATAATCAACAACAATTTATCAATTTCTAACAAAAACTTACAATTTGGAATGAGATTAAAGAGTGTGGAGGCGAAGAGAGATGATAGTATCTATTTTGGAGGGGTCTATGTTTGTATTAGAGAGGTGAGTTTCTGATTTATGTCTGATTATCGAAGTGAAAAAGGAGGTTTTAAGTGAGCTACCATGACGGTTTTTTTCAAAAACCATCATGGTATGCCCCCTTTCTACCACGACGGTTTTTCAAAAAAAATCGTTAAAAATCATCGTGTTATGTTAAGCTTACCATGACGATTTTTTAAAAAACCGTCGTGGTAGACGCGGTCCATACCATGATGGTTTTTGTTTTCGTAGGCGTAACTTGCCGTATTTTTTTCTCTTATTACGACGGTTTTTGAGAAACAATCGTTAAAGGTCGTATAATCTCGAATTTGTTGTAGTGATAGATGCAAAGCAAAGTTTGTTGATGCCTGAAAATTGCAAATCATGAAGCTCAAATGCGATCTCGTCAAGCTTAATGCATATGATTCATGAAACGCAAACGTAATCTCGTCAAGCTTTAAATGGTAAGGAGTGGATGGTGCTTCGACGGTAAGCTTAACAGCACTTTAATTGTAAGAGTGAGAATGGCAATCTCCAGTCAGGTGGTTAGAGCAAAGTGAGATTTGAAGGCGTGAAACAACTCGTGAAATTTACATGATAGTAGTCTGGTATACAAATGATATGGCGAGAGATGAGAGAGACAAAAGGGAAGGGGAGAGAGAGATGGTGAGACAAAGGAGAAAGAAGGGGAAAAGGACAGATAGAGAAAGAAGGAGAGAGAAATGAGAGAGAGACGGTTAGATAGAGGAAAGATAAAGGAAGAAGAAAAAAAAGAAAAAAAAGAAAAATTATTGTTGGGGTATTGAGGATATTTAGCTCTAGTCAATTTTGTAATTTAAAAGCTATATTGATTGTGATATTTGCTAACATTTTAGAGTATATATGATATTTGTTACTGAAATTGTATAAAATCTCACATTTCTTATAATTTTCTTTTTTTTATGACATAAATTAATGCAAGTCTTAAATTTGTGGCATACTTGAGCCTTTTCCCTTTTGTGTATTTCAAAGCTCAAAAGAGTTATGTCTAAAAGTAGATAAATATTTAGGGTGCTTGCCACACCTTTCTCATGTGGATTGATTTATGCCACCTCCTAAAAAATTATTTGATTTTGTACCATATGTCAAAAAAATTAAAAAAAAGAAAAAGAAAAAGGCTAATATATCGTTGCTGTCATACTAGTAGGACTGTACAAAAAAACCGAAATCCTTTCTTCCTTGTTTTTCTACTATAGTCTCCCCTAAGCCCCTTATTTTTCTCTCAATTTGAGTGTTCACACCAACACTTGTATAATAACAATGGTGATAGAAGCTGTCGTGCTCGCCTTTACCTTCGTTCATCGCGGTGACACTACTTCTCTCTGTTCAAATCTTGTCAGTGCGAAAGGTTCTCTAGTCGAGTTGCATATCTGTGCAGCGATGGTCTTCTTTCTCTCTCCCCTTCTCTCTCTTCCAACAACTATCATCGTGTAGCTCAATGTCAGCTCCTTTTTCGTTGATAGCGTAAGATCTTTAGCTCCTGGCAAAGTTATTGTTCTCCTAGCAGGATGACCTTCCTTCGTACCTCGTTGATCTATAACCACCGCTCGTGGCCATACAAAGATCAAGTTGTGGCCAAATGGAGGGGATAACGAGAGATCTTCATC
>CAMOHE010051561.1:67180-84004 GCA_946598075.1 Artocarpus hirsutus
ACCTTAATATAAAGTTGTTTCAAGTTTTAAAAGTTCTCTTATTTTTTAATTTGAGGGTATTTTAGGCAATTTATTAGTCAAATTGAAAATTGATCATAAAAATTTATAAATTTGTTTATTAAATTTAATTAAAAGATATAAATTCGATTAATTCAAAAACAAAAAATATAGACAAGTGAAGGTAGCTTAGTTGGTTGTAAGCCCTTCCACTTTAACTATAAGTTAAGGGTTCGAGTTACGCTTAGCCCTACTCAAAAGTGGTGGCATTCTCCCTCCCCTTGTATAACAAAAAATATATATATATTGATTAAATAAACCTTAAATACATGGTATCAAAATTAAATAACCCAACAAATAAATGTATGGATATACATATATCATAGATGTGTACTCCACAACATGTTCTTATTTAATCGAGTTAAGAAACCAAACGAATAAAAAAAAATTCCTTGCTAAAAAACAAAAGAAATGAAGAAAAAACATTTTATTTAAAAAAAAAAACCTCAAATTTTCATAATGGAGTCATTCTCCTTTTTAAATCATATAAAATTGTTGAAAAATACGAATCAGATAAAATTGTTCAAAAGTACACTTTAAATTAATGTAAATTCGTAGATATTCTTGACTATGGATTGTATCAACTTGCGTCCTATTTTTTTTAAACAAAAATCAAAGGGTAAGTTGGTAAAAAAAAAAAATTAGTGAGTAAATTGATTGAAAATTAATAATTTAACGGCTAATTTATAAAATTACAAGTAAGGTCATGTTAAGAAGCCTTGAATGATTTTGTATAGTTTAGAGGTGAATAATTTTTAAAGTTAAGGGGTATTAAGTCTTTTACAAAGCTAACACAAAATTGTTATGGTTTCCTAGTTCAACATTTTTTTTTTAATTTGGTGCTCTACTATTTAGAAAACTTTATTAAAGTATTTCGTTGTTTCTATACTATATTATTTTGGTACCCTAAAACACATCTTAACAAAGAGAACGATGATCTTTCAAACATTTTTTTTCGTTAGCAGCAGGAGGTAGATTTGAAATTGTTTTGCTTTTGATTTCTTAAATTAGTTTATTTTTTTGGATGGATTTAGTTATTTTTATTTGTATGTTTTCTGTGAAATTTCTGTTTTTTTATATGTTATTGTGTTTTTGGACTAAAAAGAGCATTATAGTCATTTCATATTCCCAAAAGGTTTAGAATATCTGAACAATATATGCGATGCAGATCACACCTCAAATATTCAAACATATTTTAGGAAAAGATATAAAAATAAATTGGGCATTTGATTCGGAGTGAATTAGTTGATTGGGGAATTGATTGGGACTGATTGGTCTGATCGGGGGAATTGATTTCTGATTATGATCTTATATATTAATTGAGTTTATAGTTAGGAAAACTTTTTTTGTCCCCTGCAACCCGTTTCTCTCACACGGGTGGGCCCCCACTGGATGGGTCCTACTATGAGACCCACACACCCATCCGGTGGGGCCCACCCGTGTGAGAGAAATAGGCTATAGCCTGCTCGGGACAGATAGGAGTGCTCTTATCGTTGTACTTTCTCCGTTACCTATGGCTACTATGTTACCTATGGCTACTATGTTAAATGTCAAGGCATAATATTTTTTAAAAATGAATAAAGAATTCCTCCAACTTGAATTTCTCTCTCAGCTCCCTCAATTCCCAACTTCTGCTTCTTCTCTATCTTTCTCTTTCTCTTCTCTACCTGGTTCCTCATCGATATGCTTTTAAGAAAAATTGTAATAAATAATATATTTTCATAACGAATAATAGTAAATAGTAAGTTTTGAAAATATTTATAATAAATAATAGCTTTATATTATGAAATAAATAATTTACCCCTTCTTAGTATAAATAATTGTTATTTATACATCAAATAGATTTATGATATAAATACTTTATTTGCCCTATTGTTTCCGTATAAATAATTCTTATTCACATAATAAATAAATTACTTACATCATAAACATGTTATTTACTATAAATATTTTCAAACTTGTTATTTATATCAAAAAATTTTCAAAATCTACTATTTCCGACATCCTCTCATATTTTAATATCAAAATACCTTACTTGTTCTTTCATGAGTACGACATTAAAAAAAATGTCAAACTTAATATTATATTTTTCCAATTTAAAATGACATGATTTGACTTTTGAAATTATTAATATATTGAAACATCTATGGTCATGCAATGATATATAGTACCTTTTTAAAGATATAAATAAAAAGGTCGAGGAACATTATGCCACACAAGGCAAATGTGCAACCCTTAAAAGGTTGATGATGTACATATGTACTGTACATGTATACCATCTAATTATACGTCTTTCTATATTTATTTATTCATGGTAAGTCATAAGTTTGATATTGTTTATGGTCCACACGTTTACCCTATCTCTTGAATTAAAAACTAACAGTTGAGATTGAATGAATGGTAGATTAGTTTTTTTAAAATTCAACACAGTGTGATACGGCGTTCTTTTTAGATTTTAAAAATGTATAAAACTAAGTTAGAAAATGTAACTTTCTTAAAGCAATTTGTTTTCTTTGTAAACCTGTCGAGCGTCTTATTTATTCTTTTCTTAATATTTTGGGTTAAATTTTTAGTTACGGTTCTCACATTTTCAATAAAGCTGAAAAATTAAGGCTTCTTCGCGTTGGATTTTGAGGTATTATAGGACAATTTTAGACAAATCGTTTTATTTTTGTGAACCTTCTTTGGTTAAACTTGATTTTGGGTTTTCATTTTAATACAATTAGGACTTGTCCATTAATTAGTCGGGCTTCATCATATGCAAGTATCTTGTGTGCAGCCTCCACCATACCTCTAAGTCCAAAGCACAATTGTCCATTGCAAAACCAATTTTCCTTGTGAAGAAGCCGCGCCCCAGTCTCAATCCATCCTTTGGTTAGCAATCTCTCAAACAAGCCTAGGCAGACTCTCATAAAACCTAACCAAAGCAATCCCTTCGCTGACTGCAAACCAACCTTTCAAGATTACATATCAATGTGGGGAGGAGTTGCAACTTGTTAAGATAAGCATGTGTTTTCTTTTTTTTTTTGGCAAAGAACAAATATTTATAAATAAATAAATAAAATTTTTCATTATATTTGTGTGTATATATTTTCACTATTATATGAATATCATTATAATTTTATAATTACCTTAGACCTTAAATATTATGTGTATTATATTCAAAAGGATAATTGTTGAGTCTGATTTAGAAAGGTCCAAATCAACCAAGTCTAATAAGAGTGTGGCCTAGATTGCATGGCAAATCGAGTGAGTCTAATTGAATAATGCTTGTCGTACTCGTCCCGTATGGTCCAAATCAATGACTAGGCAATGTATCTGATGTATGCTCGACACGCTTGTCTCGTGTTATCCAATTAGATCAGCCTTAATCTACAAGAACTAAACTTTATGATTGTTGTGGTCAATTTGCTCTCCATGATATGAAATAGTCAATTTGAAGCCAGTAACCACCTAATAAGAAGTTTAAATCCATTAAACCAAGTGGTCGTGTAGGAAGAAGTGGACTGAAACTTGTGGCTAATAAACACTTGATATGTATCCCACTCTTCCAAGCATTACTCAAACCCACTTCCCACTAACACGAACCTATTATCTTTAGTGAGGCCTTTACAAATTTGACAAGGACGTCATTTGAAAGATTCATTCTAGATTTTACCAAAAAAACGCTGGCAAATACTCTGTATCTCTTACCTTTCAGACTCTAATTTTGCATTTACATATGCTTTACTCAAAAAGACTACTGTAATTTGTATTAAGATTGGTAATTAGTGAAGAAAAAACTCCTCAATAGTGGATGTAACTCAATCTTTTAGTAAACCACTATAAATCTTCTGCGTGGTATCTTTTATTTTTATATCGTTTATATTTTCATGTTTGTTATTAACAATTTTAGTTGTTGATTATCTAACCCGATTTTTGAGAATGCTAGGACCTAATAATAATGATCAAAGGTCCTAGTCAACTTGATTTAATTCTAAAAGTTTGTATTAATTAAATTCGATTTAATTGTAGCTTCAATGACTATAGTATGGCGCCCACTATGAGACATTTTGATCATCAATGCTACGAATCCTAGCATCAGACTCCATCATTACAAGCAATGTCAAACGTCATGAATACCAACCAAGATCTTACCAAACTCAACTACAGGGATAGAAGAACATGAGAATACACCTGCAGCAGCAACATCATGTGTAGACATGCAACTGAGCGCGTTCGTTGTCGAAGTGGAAATCTTAAAGGCTTTACTGCGAATTAGGTGACTTGTTCCCAGGAGCAAGACCAACGCTTTGAATAGCTAAGTAGCGAGAACAGATCGCTTGAAAGCCATATTACATCCCAAAATGTGAAGCTTATAGCCTATTCATACTACTATTACTACTACCCATTCTCTGGGTACTCACTAACAGCCTCATGGCAATTCCAGACACCATAGGCACCCAGGCAGCAGCTAACTTTCAACCCTGTGAGCAGGATGCAGGCCCTCGACTATCCCGAAGGAAGGCCACCAATGGCCACAATGACTACTATGAGCACAGAGAGGTGGTCACCTCCATGGCAAACAAATGATGCCACCACAGCAGAAAACTTGATGGAACAAATGACACAAGCTCCTATAGCCATTGTCCAGATAGTGCTCCCCTCACTATGATAGTATTCAGGTGATGATCAAGGAAATGCTCAACCATTACACAAAAATCGTGGCATACAAGATTAATCAGATAAGTGATAAAGGTAAGGAGCATAATGCTAGACCTCGATGAAATATCAAAAGGGATTTGTGAAACTCCATTTACCAAGTGCACTACCATGGTTGTCCCAACAAAATACACCAACCTAGTGTTCACTCGGTTTGATGGGACTGCAGACCCAAGAGACCACATGCTGTAGTATAAGAATGTAGTAAGCGCAACCAATATTTCAAATAACATTTTCGATGAAATGAGGTACAAGCCCTTTGCACAAAGTTTGAAGGGACCAACATTGTGTTAGTTTAGCAACTTCTAGCCTGAAGGTCGATATCTTTGAAGAGCTGGTCGACTTGTTTGTCAAGGCTTACTCCATACACATCAAGACCAACATGATGACTAGAGACTTGTAAGGAGCTATTCAAGGGCAGGGCGAGCCTTTGTGAGCCAACATTAAAAGCTTTAGCAAGGAAGTCTCAGAAATTTTGACATAAAAGATAGAATAACAAGGGAAGCCTTAAACAAAGGACTTTTGCAAAAGTCCCAATTCAAAGATAACATCTACTCAAACTATTTGCGGACCGTCTAGGAAGCCTCTAATCGAACGAAGGGATTTGTCAATCTAGAAGAAGAAAACGAACGAGTTGACCATGAGCTCGCTAGAAGTAGAAGCAATAATAAAAGAGAAGAAAAACCACCAGCCAAGGCTAGACCAAAGCGTAAAGATTAGACCATGACTCCCTAGCTAGTCGAACGAAAACAAGATGATCAAAAGCCACCGAGAAGTGAGAAGCAACCCCTGTTTTAGCTACGATATATGCTGAACATCACTCCTATAGAGCTCATCGCGTGGCTCGAAGGAAAAGACTATGTAAGTTGGCCAACTAAGATGGTCTTGAACGAATCCTATAATGAGTCCAAGTATTGTGAGGTCTACCAGGACACTAGACACCTAACAATTGATTGCAAAGTGTTGAAAATATAGATTGCTAAGTTGTTAAAAAAAGGGTATCTTAAATAGTAACTATCTAAAAGGGGGCGATGAACATACAGACTTGACCACGAACAGAGTAGCTAGAGGAATGATCAAGCCCCAGAGAAGACGCCATCACTACTACCTTTGAGGAAGACAATAGGGCCAATACATGGAGGCTTAATTTTCAGCAGGGAGACTACAAACCAGATTAAGGCCCATCAAAAAAAGGCAAGTCACCCAACAACAAGTTCAATCCAAGATAACGAGCTCAATGATCACTTGATCACATTCTACAACAATGAGGCATCAGGGCTAGACAGATCACACGATGATTCACTAATCGTCACTTTAAACATAGCAAACTTGAAGATTAGCAGGATTTTGGTTGATAATGGAAGTTCAGTGGATATACTTTTCCTGTCAACTCTAAAAGAAATGGAGATCGATGTGAATGATGTAGAGAAAACCAATATAACATTCGTCGGATTCAATGGGGAGGCCACAACAGGCATAAGGAAAATCAAACTCCTAATATTCATAGCTGGTGAGAATATGATGACATGCAATGGATTCACACGATGAATTGCCCGTCTTATTATAACACAATCCTTGGCATGCTGTGGATTCACACGATGAAGGCCGTCCCCTTTACCTATCATTAGAAGATCTGATTTTCAATGAAGCGAGAAATCCAAGAGATTAAAAGAAGCCAAGATTCCACAAGAAGTTACTATTTAACCACGCTTAAGTAGAATAGTAAAGCTACATTATAACAATTATAGGAAATCATGTGAAGTAGGCATAAGAAAGGAAGACCCATTATAGAGCAATTAGAAAGTCCAGATCATCCCTGTAAATACAAGAAGGATAGTGAACATTAGCTCATGACAAGACCCAAACATTAAGCCAATAGTTAATTTTCTAAGGAAGAACGGGGATTGATCATCCCTGAAAATACAAGAAGGACAGTGAACATCAGCTCATGACTAGACCCAAACATTAAGGCCAATAGTCAATTTTCTAAGGAAGAACAGGGATTGCTTTGCCTGGTCGCACGTTGACATGCAGAAATCAACCCAAGCATAATCACTTACTAATTGAATGTCGATTCAACTCCTCGTCTTGTGAGGTACTTAAAAAGGTACCTCATGATCCCCTCCAATTCTTTCGAAATCAGTAGAGGGTAAGTCATCATATCTATACCTAGCAGTGTTTGGGGTCGCAACTAGTTTGGCGCTTATCCGAGAAGAAGATTCAGTTTAGAAGCTAGTGTTCTTTACTAGTTACACTATATTGATGCGAAAACTAGATATGTAATAATCAAGAAGCTAGACTTGGTATTCGTTACATTTGCTCTGAACTTCGTCTGTATTTTCAAGGCCACACAATTATTATACTCTTAACTTACACCATGTGAGCCATCATGCACAAACTTGACATCTTTGTAAAGTTGACGAATGGATAGTCAAACTTACTAAGTTTGACATCAAATATACACCCAAGATGGTGTTGAATGCTCAAGATTAGCTGACTTTATGGCTAAGCTAACCTATGAGCCAAAAGACAAAGAATCTAAAGTCTAGGCGATATAAGTTGATGGATTTACAAACATGAAGGGCTTGAGGGTTAGAGTACTCTTGAGGTCGCCAACGAGTGAAGAGATTGAGCATTCTTTCAAATTAGACTTCAAAGCAACAAATAATGAGGTGGAGTATGAGGCCATGATCATAGGGTTAACGTTTGTAAAAACACTAGGGGGTTGCAGAGCTCATTGTTTAAAGCAATTTAACTATTCTCGTAAAAAGTTTGTTATGCATGACGAGAAGATGATTGCCTATCTAGATGTCGTAAAAAAATCGAAGTCCCAGTTCAACAAGTTTGAAGTAAAATACATCCCTAGAGAGTTGAATTCGGGAGCAGATAATCTCGTAAATCTCAGTCGTCGACTAAAGTGAGGGAGAAGAGCTTCGTTCCCTCAAATATATTGAAGAGCCAAGCATAGCAAGGATGGATGAAGCCCACCATATCGATCTAAAGGATGACTAGAGGATGCTTGTGGAGGTGTATACAAAGAAAAGATGATTGCCTTATAAAAAGTAGGTGGCTAGAAAAATCAAATTTCAGGTAGCTCGATACTACCTCATTGATGGAAAACTCTCAAGTGCTCACTAAGAAGGCCCTACCCATGTTGCTTAGGCAAGGATGAAGTAGCAAAGGTGATCTGAGAAGTTCATAAAGGCTCTTATAACAATCATTCAGGGAGAAGATTGATTTGCAACAAAATCAAACGCCAAGGCTATTACTAGCTGAGTACACCAGTGACTCTAAAGATTTCTCAAAGAAATACGACGATTGTCAAAGGCATGCTTCGATCATTCACTAGCCGGCCAAAGAGCTCTCTTTGATTAGTTTCTATATCCATTCATGAGTCATCAATGGATGTTCTATCAGCCCCAAGACAAGTTAAGTATATGCTCATCTTGACCGATTATTTCACAAAGTGGGTCGAGGCAAAAGCTTATGTAAATATAAAAGAGAAAGATGTCAAGCACTTCATATAGAGAAATATCATATGTTGGTTTGGAGTGCCCAGGGAAATCATGACTAACAATGGGTCCCAGTTCATCTTGAGTTCATTCAAGAAGTTTTGTAAAGACTGGGAAATTATTTTGAGTTTTTCAACTTCTAGGTATTCACAAGGAATGGGCAAGTTGTAGCCACAAACATGACCATTGTAAGAAACTTGAAGAGGAAACCTAAGCCTTAAGGCGAGGAAGGGTCGTTGGATAGAAAAGATGCCAATGGTACCATGGGTATATCGAATGACTCTAAGAAGGGCAGCATGCGAATCACCATTCTTGTTGGTCTATGGAACGGAAGCGGTCATTCCTACCAAAGTGGTCACTCACGACTTGCACATTAACTATTCTCTCGAGAATGAGCAGTAAAATGATGAAATGCTAAAAAAGAATTATTTATTTACTTCTCGTTAAAGAAGGAATGTTAATATTATAAGATGAAATCCATTCATTCTTTAACGAAAAGTAGATAAATAATTCTCTTGAGTATTATTTCAGGTTTTAAAAAATATAAGCACTCAATTCATACCTAAGTTCATGAATTATTATTTATTAGAGAATTAATAGAACTTAAATATAAAGAAGTAATTAGATAGGCTATCGAATTTTACTTAGCTTTAATTATGAATTATTTTTAGAGGATCAATTTTTGTGCAATGATTTTATCAAATGTGCAGCTTTAGAACATGAGTCGTTATATCTATAATTTCAAGTTTTTAATATAGTAACATTAAAATTAATAAAAGAGTAATATATTAAATATAGTTTATTTTATATATTGTTTGTATTGGAGCTTGAAATTATGAGTCCATTAGTCCCCTGCCATCCTTGCAAATACTATTTGGATAAGTGGAATAATTGGTTTAATTAATTAATCAATCAAGTCCATGTATATGTGGCTTAATTCATCAATACTTAAAAGATTTAGTAATGAAAAGGCCAAAATGAAACATATTTTATAGTTTAGGGGTGTGATTTATTATATTTAAATTTTGTGTGTCAAAATAGCACAAGTTGCATAGTTTAAGAATCGAAAGTAAAATTATTGACTCCATTTCATATCATTTAACAGATGTAGTAATAGAAGAACAAGAATGGAACAAGTTGAATAATTCATTGGTATAATTTGTTACATTTTAAAGTTTGAGGACTAAAATGAGACAACTTGCATAGTTTACGAACCAAAAGCAAACTTAACCCCAATTTTTATTACTAAATAAATTAAAAAATAATAAAAAAATCAAACTTTACCCTGCTAATAGATTCTACAAAATTACTTGGATAAATTGCACTTACAGCCTCTGTATTTTGCTCAAATTACAAAGACACCCCCTGCATCGAAACTAATCACATTAACACCCTATGAGGTTAACTTTGTTAACTTTTTATTTAAAATCATAAATTTACCCCTTAAATTTTGGCCATTGATTTAAAAACATAAAATGACACCCATTTATTTGATTTTTACCCAAAAAAATTCAAAATCAACAAAAAAAAAAAAAAAAACAAAAACAAAAACAAAAACACAAAACCCAAGCCCTCCCTCCCTCAGCGCCCACCCAACATCCCTCTTCCTATGCGGGCGCCCCCACTTTGCGCCCAACCATGTAAACTTCTTGTTAGCGACCCCACCTTTAAGCCCAGCCACCCTACCCCTACCAAAAACTAGCCCAACTTCTGTTGCAAGCCCCCCACCTCCCCAACCCACATGTATTGTAGTCGTGCCCCCTCCCTGTTGCACCCACCCCACCCGCCACCTTGCAACCTCAACGAGACCCACACCGATGGACCACTAGAGCTACCCAACTTGTTGACGCCTTTCTCTTTGCGCCCCCTTCCCATTGTGCCCAAGCCACCACTCATTCACGAACCCAATGATAACCCCACCTTAGACCACCAAAGCACCACCCACCAACCTAGTTGCGGCCTCCCCACCCTGTTGCCTTCACCCCCCATTGACCCTTCTTCCCCGTCGCACCTAGAGAAAAAGAAAGAAAAAGAGAGAGACATAAAGAGATAAAGAGTGCATGTGAGTAATAGATTTTTTTTAAAAATTTTTGCTTTCTTAATATTTTTTTAGATTATGTACGTTTTTATTTTTATCCCAAAAAATATCTGGCTTTTTGTTTATAACTTTTTAAGTTTAATGAAAAATAAACCATTTTTAATGAATGGAGGAATATTTTTGATATTTTGAATAAAATTAATGATTAACTTATAATAAACTAACAAAAAAAATCTCTTTGTATTGTTCTAAACCGTCAAAAATATTAATATGATTAGTTTCAATAACACAAGGCATTAGGATGTCGCTATAATTTTAACATAAAAGCAATTCGACCAAAACTACTTTAACGTCTACTCAACAGGACACTTTCTTCTTTTTTTTTGTTTTTGTTTTTGTTTTTTTTTTCCAAAGCAAATTAGAAAGCATGCGTGGGGCGGCACACTAGCCGGGGTAGGCGAGACTCTGGAAAAACGACAAAAAACGGTTGCTTGAAGCGTGACGGAACAATAATCCAAGGGTCGACACGTGCCCACACTGTTCAGAACGATACTCTACTCTTTGCTTCCACGCTAGATTCATCCTCACTCCTCGTCTAGATTCTTGAACAAAAACATTTGGTTACGAAATTGCCATGTCAGCCCCCTTCCCTCCAAAATTCCTCCCGCCTCAAAAAATTTCTCAATAATTCCAATTATCCCCACCGAAAATCTCACTCTTTTCAAACTCTTTATCATTTATTATTTATTTTCCCCTTCTCGCCTCTGTTTTGCACAGTCCAAACACGAAACAGTTTCAGTTTGAAGAAACTGTTAATGGCTCAGTTAATGTCCCCTCTCTGCGCAGAAGCGCTGAATTTCCAAAACCCATTACTCCCGAGCTGGTGTTCGAGAAGCCCATGTCGTGTTTTTGCGAGAACAAGCGGTGGGGCTTTGACTTGGACCCGTCATGGCGGAAAGAGAAGGGCATGTGGCAGAGTCAGAGTGGCGGCTAAAGATTCGGCTTCGGTGGACGCTGTCGCAGATGATTATTACGAGGTCTTGGGCCTGGTAATGCCCTTTTGAATTTTTGATCTTAATTCTGTTTGTTTCGCGAGAATATGCATGAAAATATTCCGTTGAACTTTCAACATATTATTATCGTTATGTTTATTATTTTTAGAACACCTTTTGGGGAAAACATGAAAGGTTCACACTGTTTTGATGTTTTGGTTACTAAATTTTTTAGAATTAAGTAGGTAGTTCAGAAGTTGACGTATATAGCACCATTATATTGGTTATAATTAGGATATCTTCATTATAAAGTTTTTGATCTGAAGGAAATTGCTCTAATGAAAAGGAGGAAGCAAGGTCTTGTGAATTTCTTCATTTTTCTCAATGGTACCCGTACATGGTCATCTTTTTATGCAGATCTACCAAAAAACCGTCGTTAAAGCTGGATATATGGTGAATAATGTCATGTAAATTGTAAATTAGTGGAATACCTAGAGGAGATGATCTATAGATAAATAACTACCTTGTAAATAGTTTATGATGAGATATAATCCACCACATTTGATATGATTTTTTGCGTTTTGTCCCTTGAAGTTTAATTGATTTTGAAAATTGTCCTTGTAACAAATTACCTCCTGAAATTAAGAAAATGTTGTAGTCTACTCCTAAATTGATGATTAATGTTGAAATTTGAAAGGAAATGCCCCATGACATGACGTGCTTTGATCATTTGAAAAGTCAATCTCTTCTTTTAAACGAGCTCAAATAACGTGTACGAGTACATTACTCGTAATTTTAACAATCGTCAACGATTGAGGGCATCTTTTAGTGCCATGTTAAATTCATGTGTAATTTGTGAAAATAAAATATTTAGGAGTAGCTTGTCAATCTCCAAAAGTTCAGTTGTATATATATTTAATGTTTGATGATTGAATGTCTAATCGTTGGTTGCCTCATGTTATTAGCTTCCAGATGCCACTCCTGCACAGATAAAGAAAGCCTACTATAATTTCATGAAAGCTTGTCATCCAGATTTGAGCGGCAACGATCCGGAGACCAATAATTTCTGCATGTTCATCAACGAGGTCTACGCGGTGGGTTTCCATTCTAAATGAAATGGTTTGAACTTTAAGCGAGCATCTATGTTATTAAGATATTATTTTTTCGTGCTTTCACTAGAAGTTGACTATTGCAGTGCAGGTGCTTAGTGACCCCATTCAGCGCATGATCTACGATGAAATCCATGGCTATGCTTTGACTGCAATCAACCCATTCCTAGATGATTCGTGCTTTAAAGATCATGCGTTTGTTGACGAGTTTAGCTGCATAGGTACGTAAAATGTAGAGGATAGTTTTAACACAATTTGAACAACATTAAGGGACGGGTTGTTCGACATTCATCAAAACATACAACCTAGAAGGAATCAGAATACTAAATTGGCTGCTCAAGTCAGATACAATAATGAGTGAATGTCCTCTATACTTGTTTCCCGCAGGCTGCAAAAACTGTGCCAATGTGGCTCCAGATGTGTTTGGAATTGAAGAAGATTTTGGAAGAGCTAGAGTCTATAATCAGTGTGGGAACCCAGACTTGGTTCAACAAGCAATTGATAGTTGGTAAGTGATTCATGGTTGTTACTGTAAATTGCACTAGGAGTCTTGGTTTGTGGTCACATAATCATTAGACTGATTCAATATTTAATGCTTGAAAATGTTTTCCTCTTGATGATCATCAGGTTTTGCACTGCCATTTTCTGGTTTGCTTTAACCTTGATCAACTAGTAATTTTTCTGGCTGTTGTAGCTACGGTCCTCTACCGTTCTAGTCACAGGTCCCGATAAGTGGTCTGATAAGACTTAAATTAAGTTTTGAGTATTTACAAAAGCTTTTGAACATTCCAATATAAATATAAGTGTGTTAAGATAGTGACTTTCTTCATTACACCCCTGGTTATAGTTTAGAAATGTTTCTACAATGGTAGGTTCTTATCATATATGATTAGTGATGATTTTGGGCTATTGTTGGTACTTGAAGTCGAATAGATTTCATGTGGAAAAACATATTCAATTTGTACACAAATCTTATGAATGTCGAAAAAATTATAGCTTAAGTGGTGTACTTTTTCAACAATTGATGGAAGAATCTTTTTTTTTTTTTTTTATCCAGCCCGGTTGATTGCATTCATTGGACTTCAGCTGCACAACTATCCTTGCTTGAAGATGAAATGAGAAGGGTGGAAAGAGTAAATGTAAGCCAAATGATCAGTGCACTATTTTCTATTTTTCAAGCACATATTTGATAAATTATGATAAATATCCTCTTCATTTAACATTCCCATGTTAAACTTCTGAACTTGCCAACATTATTTTACCTCCTCCATTGCAGCAATTTATTAATATTATGTTTTAACCATCATAGCATGCATGCACATCAGTTTTATTTATTTTCACTTAAGTAGCTAACCGAGGTTTCTAACCGATGGTTAGGTCGCGTTGATGCTATCGGGAATGGGCTTGTCATCAGTAGATGTCTTCAGAATGGTAAGCATAGTACCAAAGTAAATATTTGTACGTACGTAATTAAGCACATACATGTGGATTTTGTCTAAATTATTGGTTTTGCAATATTCCGAAGTACGGCTAAAACACTCTTGGTTGAACTACAAATCTGCAGTTGTTTGCTGACCAAAACTGGGAGTTCTTTTCATTCGATCTTTGGCATTTTGCATGGTGAAATTAGAAACAATATCATTCTTTTCTTGTCAATGAGAGTTTATTTGGATTCATTTTCTCGGAAGACCTTTTGAGATGAATGTGTTTAGTCGCAAGTACCATTACTAATTTAATTGGTGGCATACAAACTAGTACTTATTTATATTTATCTATCTGCAGGCAAGTTCTCGATGGGAAAAGAAGCAGGCAAACGTATTGGTAGGAATTCCTATTCCACTCCACTTTTGCTATACTACGTAACATGATCATTTGTTGTGTTCTGTTTCGTTCTATGTTAACTTGAAGCAATAGAATAATTATAATATACTATTCCACTTCAAATTTTTTTCGGTTTTGAAATAATCACTTGAACACTTTTTTTTTCAGCGACGAGCTAAAGTAAGGATGAGTAAACAGAAAGATGGTGATAAAACTGAATCATATTGGAGCAACCTTTGGGGAAAGCCCGAAGAATACGTAAATTCGGGTACGACGACGTTTTACTTCTTTTGTAAAAAACTAAATTTTTACTCATTGACTCTCACTTCTTTTTAGTATTGAACTAAATAATGCATTGTTTTCTTTCTGTTTCTTTCTGCAGAAGAGGAAGTCAAAGAAAGAGCAAAAAGAGCCGCGGCAGCGGCTAGAAGATGGAGGGAGTACTCAAGAAGGGGTGCTGATAAGCCTCCCACGTTTAAGCTTCCTGAGGCAGTCTCGGACAATGAAAACTGACCACTGTTAGTATCTTTCTAGAATACACAAATAAAATTGTCATTGTTTAGCGTATAGATTGTTACTCAGAACTATTATTAGCTCTATGCCTCGGTCAGACTCAGGCATGTATTACTCATGCTGCTATGCATCTCTGTAATTATGCTTAGAAACGAGATCACATTTGTAAATTAAATAAATGACCATTTTATTCAAGTATATATGGGAAAATAATTGTGCTTACTTTAAGCTCGTTTGGCATAGTTTGTGCTTTTATTTTTTAACAGTGGAACAAGATAAGCATCAATTAGAGCTTTTTAATTATTGTTTGGATAATGCATGAAAAAATACTTTTCGATCTTGGAAGAGTTTTTGAATTTGTTTGGTTAAATAAGTCAAAAGCTTTTATTGTTACAAAAAATAATAATAATAATAATGTAATGTAAAAGTTTAGAATTATATTTTTAAAAGAGCTAAATAGGCTAAAATGGTTTAAAATTTTATACTAGGTAAAACAATGTTATAATAAAGTTTATAATGTCTTAAGAAAACACTGGAATATGTTTCAAAATTGATTTCATGTTTTTTTTTTTTTTTTTTGAAAAGTTACATTTTGTAACTCTAACTAAAAGCAAATTTGAAGAAGTGTAAGCAAAGCACTTCTACAGTTCAATTAAACATTTTCAAAAGCAATTTTTAGACTCATGAAGCCTAAAACAACTTCTCTTGAACCCTCTCAAACATGCCCAAAAGCCAAAGGCCCAACCTGCTTGTTTAGCCAAACACATTCAAAAACAACTTTTGGACTAAATAAGCCGAAGCTGCTTATTCCAGTCATTTCAAACAAAATCAGTCAATATTAATCTTCAAGCTGTTCATTTAAATCCGCCTTTTTTTCCTCTAGAATTTGCCAAATGTATAGATGTCAAATAAAGATGAGATTACAAGTTGAATTAGTTTATTTGACTAATCAACAAGAATAATTACCAAGATAATTCAAAAGCTGCTACATACTTTGTATCTTAATCAAACCATGACACAGAGAAAGGACTTTAATTAGTGGTCCTAAAGATAATAGTTAAAATGTGGTTGGACTTTTCGTAAAGCTGGTGCATATTTTGAATTCGCCTTGGCCTCTTTCGTCGTAAAGATGCTAAAAGAACTTCTTTTTTAAAGTACGTGAACCATGCGGTTGAAGAAAGAAAATGATCGGATGTTTCCTCTTCCTTAAAACATAGAATTAGTTTTGACTCTTAAAGAGTTGACAGATTGAGGTTTGCACAACGGACCAGAACAGCTTAATTTGCAAATATTTACAAGTTTGAAGGATGGGCGGTGAGTCAATCGTTGATGTCAAACCTAAAAACAAACTCAAAAGTCATTTATAGAGTGTTCGGGAAGTGTGGTTATAACTAAAACTTTTGAACTAAAAACCATAATATATGAAAACTTCACATTGCAGCTTGGTTTTTTTAATCATAGTAGCATGTGAAAGTTTTACACTATAGCAACTAAAAATTTCCAAACACTTTTTTATTTCTATTCTACAAAGTTCCTATGTAGTAAACGTACAATTGCAATTCTATAAAAAAAAAGTAAAGACAAGAAAAAAAAAATCAAAGTGTAAGAGGTGTGTGAGCACTGCATTGTAGAAAGATCTATTGTCAATCATGTCTTAGGTAAGGTCTAAAACATGACTGACAAAACCAGAATTTTATGGCAAGATATACACTGTTAGTGCTATATTTTGAACTTTAGATTTGTGTCCTGTTATGTGGATTTTGTATAAAAGTTTTCTCTTAAATTTTAATTAAATCTAAGGTTACAAAACATGCACTACTAATTAGATATTCCACCCTAGAAAAGCTCTGCAATTCTAACGAAGAAGAAGCTAATATGTAGATCATCTCATCATTACCCCTCGTTCTCCTTATCCTCAGGAGATGCAATTCAAGTTGGAGTTGATTGTTTTTTTCCTGTGTGGTTATAACATTTATTTTTCAGGGAAATTAAAACATACACTTTACTTAAAGTGGAAGCGTCCTAGAGTGAAATGATTGATGCTAGTTGGTATACCTTTTTTTGTTTTTGTTTTTGTTTTT
>CAMOHE010051563.1:0-18362 GCA_946598075.1 Artocarpus hirsutus
CGAGAAAGGGTTGCGTTCCATCAAAGGAGAAACCCTTGATATTTATAGTGTCTTAAGAACCACTATTTACAACATTTCATGATCATTTTACTATCAAAATTTTGACTGAACAAAGATTCGTTTTGCTAAGTGCTTCATGTGTTTGGGGCTTTAAGATTGTGCATATATGAGTTTGTAAACCCATGTTGTGCGGCATCAGCGGTACCTAGTAGGCATAATCTTAGGTGTTGAAACAGAGATCTAACGATCAATAGATGCAGGCAGAATTAGGCCCAAGTGGGACTAGTGGGACCACAACTCGCAACCATCGATCGAGTCTTGGCATTCCAAGCAGATCCAATGCGGTTTGAGATTCTCTTTAACTCTAGTCCTGGCTTTGTTTGCATGTGCACCAATCAAACGATGACACATGGATCGCACTATTGATGAGTTGCTGACGAGAGGCTGATGACTGACACACGGACGACTTTGATTCAAGTGGCAGCTCAATCGATGGATGTAAATTTGCCACGTGTCCTCCAACAATTTAAATTTGAATTTTTCATGGCATTTGAAGTATTTGATGTCTAGTTTTGCCTGTTTTGGTACCGTCTTGCTCCGTTTTTTACTAAATTTCAAATCTAGAGATAGAAAATTAAAACAAATTTAATTATTTTACAAACATAATATTTACAAAAATGTTAAAAATATTTATTTTATATTAAAACACACAAAATTTATCACACACTTCTAAAATTTTCAGTTCTTTCGGTTTGGCACAAATATGATTTTTAAAACTTAGACATATTTTTAGAAACAACTAAAAATATAATATAACATATGTACGAACTAAAAACACTCTATCACACAACATTATTTTTATGATTTTGATTATTCACAAATTAAACATATATTTAGCACACCGAAACGACTCTAAAAATCATCGAAAATATTATTAAACATCAAAACATATTAAAAGCACATTTTTAAACACTTTTACACACTAAGACACAAAAGCTCTATTTATCACTAAATTGCTATAATTAAGGAGTTAGAGAAATATTAATGCAAAATAATTGATTTTAACCTTGAGAAATGTGCATTTTCTAAGTCTCATCACAATTTTCAACCAGCTTATTACTAGTCCCAAGCAATTAAAGCGAAAAAACTTAAAACAAACCAAAAGTTTTGATTTCTTTTGGAAAAGCTAATGATTCCTCACTGATATTCCTCAGGGATTATCTCATTTTTACGTCTCAAAGTAAAAATGTAAATATTAGTTAAGTTATGACTCATTTCCAGAGTATGTCAAATATTTAAGATGAATTTTTCCATGCATGTGTGAATTTCTATTACTAATCAATGTATATTAATCAGATAAATTTACATTAATATAATCTAATTTATTCAAATAAATTCTTATAAGTTTGTTCTTCACCCTCTCTCCACTAATATAGAATAACACCTTGTTAAAGATCTTTAGGACTTTATTTAGCTTGTAATGTAAGGCTTGGGTAAAAAGTAGGATAGAAGATATATTTGAGACTTAATTCACCCAAAAAACACTTATAAAGATCCCGAACCTTTAAAATATACAATCTAATTCTCAAAGTTTATAATCCCTATCTTGAAATGAAATTTTCTTGGTCAACCACTTTTTATTCAACTTTCTTTTTTTCTTTTTTTTAATATTTTTTTATTTTATTTACAAATTAACTGAAAATTACAACATAATAAAGGTAAATAAAATTACATACTTTACACCTGTAATAGATATTCTTAACCCATCCTAACCTCCCATAATATTGGCTTAAACACGATTACACTTGAAAGATCAGATGGCTTATGAGTGAAAGGTAAAAGAAAAGATTATGTATTTATTAAAAAAGGCTAGGCTAAATATGTGGGTGTCAAAGAAAAATTGAAAATATTAAACTCAACAAGGTAACTAGGGATATAAAATGTAAACAGGTAGGCTTCAAAAGGCTCAAAGGATCCAAAAATGGCCTAAATTATATCTATAACTTAATGTTATCTAGGATTTAGCCTCAAAAGAGATTTAAACAAGCTATAAGATTTTATAAAAATAAACCAAATTATATTAGCATAAATAGTCTCTAAATTAATATAATAGATCATAGTGCAAGATTAAGTGTAGAAATTTTTGGGAAAATTTCAACCTAAATATAAGGCAGACTAAAAAAACTAACATAATCTTAAGTAATATTTAAAGTTTACCTTAAGTCATGAAAATGCTATAACCTTGATATCATCATAAGAAAAGAGACAAATCACCGAACAAAAATATTAACATATATTACAAAATATTTTTTAGATTTTTTTTTGAATTTTTTTAATAATCAGATGCAATGCAAACACACAATTTTTACAAAACATGCAGAAATTTGTTTCAAGAATGCCAGTCATTCTTTTACTTAGCTATTTCTACTAAGGTGAAGATGCGTTTTAAGAATATTAAATATTCTTTACCTCAGCCATCTTCAAACTTGCATAGTATAAGAGAAAGATGCAAATATGAGAATTTACAAACATAAAGACTATATTTTTGGACCATTATCGAGACGCGTTTCAAGACAAATCCTTCACTCAGCCATCTTGTCCTGGGAAAACATGAATCTTAAAGTTTTACAAACAACACATCTTTTTATTTTTTTTAAAATTTTTTTCACTTGGTTTTTAAAACTAGTCCGAGATTCAATCAAAAATAAAAAAAAATTTTGGCTCAACCCTCTTCCCCCAACCTAAATGAACATTGTCCCCAACGTTTAACAACATTAAGTAGAAAGAGTAACAACTTATATTGACAAGAGCAATTATTCAAAAACAAAAACAAAAACATAAACAATAATGCTGTAAGTAAAACTAAAAGAGATAGAGTTTAGAGAGAAAGATTCAAATCTTGTTTGCACTTTTCGCAAAACTTTGAAGTTACAATGTCTGCCTCTGGATCAATGACTTGTATTTTCTTGAGCAATTCCTTCAAACTAGGGGCAATGATAAAAATCTTTCTTCATGACTCCTTAAGAAACCTTTGTTCAACAGCATTATCTAAAAAACTAAGTAAACTGTCAAAATAACCATTTATATTTAACAAACCAATAAGTTTAGAATAGAGTCCTAACAATTTTCAACTAGCAATGGCAAAAAGTTCTTCTAAAATTCAGCAAACTCCATGTCTCTTATTCACTCAGAGATACCTGCGATTATTTTTTCAGCACCAATGGTAGGACCCATAAATGATTTTGAGTAAAGACACCTAGAATAACACTTAGAGCTCCAGTACTTCCAGAACGACTTCTAGTAGCAATAGTACCTATTAAACCTAGACTACCTCCTCCATAGACAAGATTTATCTTTTTCTTAGCCATGACACAACCTAAATGAAATGCAGCTTCTATGTAATCGGCATCCTTTCCTAATCTAGAATTGTAAAATATTCAAATGTTGTTAAATTTTAAAGACAATTCGGACGAAGACTCCATAATGATTACTAAGACTAAGACTCTTTGTTTTTTAATAGTCTAACTCTATCTTATAAATTTGCTCTGAGAAAAACTTAAGAACTAATGGGATTTTATACACATCTAAGGAGAGTGTTGATTAAAATTAGGTAAAGACAGCTGTGATGATAGGTAAGGACAGATGGACAGATGTGACACAAATGTAGAACTTTTCAAAAATTTTACCTGACAAAACTAATTTAACTTTTGAGAAATAAGATAACATTGTACAACTTTTGACAAATGGGACTAAATTTTAAAAATCGAGGTAAAGCTTATCTTTCATGACACACAAAATACCTATCAAAGAAAATTACGCCTCTGACAAAAGAAGAAAAGTTAAAATATTGTTATTAAAAGACCAACAATACAATCACAATTGCTAAACAACTACTGTAAAAATCATACAAAAATGAAAATCTTTTTGTTGATGAAATTTTATTCGAGAATGAGTTAAAGAGAACTTATGTTCATCAGAACATGTTTTTAGAAATTCCATCACTCAGCCGTTCTAGCGATTTTTCATTAAAACCAAAATGATAACTAGAATAAATTTTCAACATTTTTTTAATTAATTTTTTAAATTTATTTCTTAAAAAAATGCACAAAGAAACAAAGAGAAACACTTTACAGATCTTGCTTTGAAGTTGAGGGATCTTAAGTCTGCTTTCCATCTAACATCCTTGCAAACTGAACTGTTGGGTTGTTCAACGTCAGATTCCTAAGACGTTCCTTCTATGCGTGAAATTGAGGCCAGAGTTATTTCATAGCCCCCTAAACGTATCCACTTGGATATGACTCAAGAGAAGCTTAGAGATATTCTAAGTTCTCATTCCTAATACCATTTTTACAAAACTAAATTTTATCTTCTTTATTTCTAGATATAAGACCAAGTGAGGGACATTTAACAAAACACGTTTGACAAGAACATTTATGACATTTTGATTCCATATGACAGGCTCTTCTTTTTCTAGCACATAGACTTGTACCCATACTAGACAAACCTATATTATTTACATCACTTGGATGAACAAGACTTTCTATATACATCTTGATATCAGTAGGAAGTTTAAAACGTAAAAGTACCTAAAGACGAGTGACTCTAGTTTTATACTTCTTTCTAATCTCTCTTTGAGAAAGTGAATGGAAATATTTCTTTAAGTGCTTATATTTCAAATCCATGATTAAGAAAATGAGATTCTTGGGAGTAAATTGAAAGCTTTAAAAGGGATTTGAAAGAGAATTGGGGAGATTTTTGTGGAAGCAGAAGAAAAAGAAATTGATGATTTTCTAGAAAATGTGTTTGAAAGGTTGAAGAACTTTGAAAGAGTTTTGGAAAATTTTTAGGAATTTTAGCGAGAGGACAGAAAGAATTCAAGAGTTAGGGAAAGAAAAAAAAACTACAGAGAGAAAGAACAAAGATTTTTTAGCTTAGATGTACAGTAATAGATTTTATAAACAGAGGGTGAATTACTCATGGAAGACTATACAAACGCATGTGACACTATTCTAAATAGTAATCAGCTACGTAAAATAAACTAAAGATGAGTAACCTAACAGATTACTAAAAAAAATGAAAATATTTTTGTGTTTTTGAATTTTTTTTTTCAAACTTTTGCAAATGTAGGTTCATATGTATCAGATAGTGCTTCAAGTCTCAGAGAATGGAACGTCATAGAAAGACGATACACTGCTAGGTTTCAACCTGCTGTTCCAAAGCTTTGCACGAAGGGTACTAAAGAAACTTCTACATTTTACCATAGACAAAACAAAAGACTCCTGGTAAATGTTGCCGCTGGACACCCTTTTGAATCGGAGCCTAGAGCCATTAGGTCAAAAAATGTTTGGAACTCTACTAAAGATGCCTTGGATGCTTTTTACAGGTTTTCTCGGCCACACACAGTCATAGGCACAGTAAGTCTAAATTCCAATAGGGCAAGTCACATGTAGCCGTTTATATTTAATCTAATTCATTTGGCTTAAGTAAAATTTCTTCTGTTAAATCCTCGAGATACAAAAGTCTAAAATTTAGAAAATTTATTGAAAATCATTTCATTAAAATGCATTTCTAGAGGCCGTTGATACAAAAATACCAACTAATCATGTTGATTATAACCTTTATAATTTCTGCCATTTTAATGATTTTTTTTAAATTATTTTTCTGATTTTTAGGAAAAACAAAGAAAACAAAGATAAACACACCAAAACAAAAACGTAAAAATAATACAAACATTAATCTATAATTATGGTTTTAGTCTCAAAATCAGAATCAAAATCATCAATGTTGGTGACTGTCGGAAGAGTTGCTCTGAACCTTCGTAGAAGATAGCACTCCCAAAAAGTTAAGTTGCTAGCTGCTGCAAAGAACCTTTGTTGAAATTCTTCTTCATCCATGAGATCATACATAAGATCATCCATAGTGTCACCCATCACCTCATCCTCGGGTTCTTCTTCAAAAACTTTATTTTCACATTCAGGTTCAAAACTTGAATTTTCAGCTTCAAGAGGTTGGTCAAATAAAACATTCATAGGATGATTATCAACTTTGGGTGGGATATTCAAATCAAAAGAATTAGCCAAGTTAGCCAAAGGATCAACAAATGTTCCAAAAGTACTGCTCTCAACAAAGTTTACTTCGTACTTTCCAGAGGGTGATTGTGCCATGTTAAAAATGTTGAATTCTAAAGTCATATTCTCAAAAGATAATTTTAGGATTCCATTTCTACAATTAATCAAAGCATTAGAAGTTGCAAGAAATGGATGACCTAAAATGACAGGAATTTGAACATTTTAATTTGCAATAGGCTATATATCCAAAATAATAAAATATATTGGGAAGTAAAATTTATCAGTTTGAACTAACACATCCTCAACAACACCTCTTGAAATTTTTATAGAACGATCAAATAATTGAAGTATGACAGATGGTGGCTTAAGCTCACTTAAACCTAATTGCTAATAGACAAAATAAGGTAAAAGGTTGACACTAGCACTAAGATCTAACAAAACATGGTCAATTTGAGTATTTCTTATTATACAAGAAATTGTGGGACAACCTGAATCTTTGTATTTTAATGATAAATCATGTTGAATGATAGAATTAACATTCTCAGTTAAAAATGCAGTTTTAGTCACATTATGCTTTCTTTTAATTGTACAATAGTCTTTTAAAAATTTAGCATAAGATGGGACTTGTTTGATTGCATCTAAAAGTGGAATGTTAATTTTGACTTGTTTGAAAAGTTTAAAAATTTCAGCATTTTTGTTAGATTTCTCTTTTGAAAGCAAGACTTGAGGGAATGGAACCTTTGTAATAAATTTTTCTTTTGAAACACTCTTTTCTTTTTGTAAATTTTCCTCATCACTATTAATTTTTTCATCACTTTTCAAAGTTGAATTAATCTTTTGATCTTTTGAAAGATTAGTTTTATCAACAGTTTTTTCACTTTGAAGAGTTATGACAAAATTAACAGATTCGTGTTGTGATTGTGAACTAGAAGAGGCAACTTCATTTATAGATGAATAATGTACAGGTTGAATAGGAAATTTGCCTTTTTCTTGAATGCGAAGTGAAGAAGTGAGTTTAGAAATGAACTCTTTAATTTCTTGAATGTCTTAAGAAGTGCAAGTGTTATGAACTTCCTATTTTTGAATGAATGATTTTTGAGCTTGAATGAAAGATTGCAAAGTGTCTTTAAGAGTTTTGACTCAAGATTGAAGATTTTCAGAAGAATTTTGTGGAGGCCTTTAAAAATTTTAAGAATTTGATAGAAATTGTAGATTTTGAGATTGGTGTGGAAATGATGGACGACTTTAAGAATTTTTTGGTGGAAGTGGTGGTGGTGGTTGACATTGCTATTATGGTTTATCATTTTTCTAATTGAAATTAGGATGGTTTCTCCATTGTGAATTATATGTGTCAGAACGTGGAGATGAAAATAGCTTTCTAACTAGGTCCAATTGATTTGTGTAATTTACCTGTTCATGGGACTCTTTCTTAAACATTGGGCGTTCATAAGTTGGGTGTTTTAGAGTTTAGAAAACACTACACAAAATTTCAATTTTAGCTTCTTGGACCTTCCTACATTCTATGGCTTCAATCTTTTTAGCCAAACATGCAATCCTAGCGTTTAGATTATTTTCTTGACTAAGTTGATAGACACCTCTTTGACAAATAGCAAGATTAGATCTAATTGAGCTTTCATAATTACCATGTTGCCAGTATTGAGAGTTATCAGCCAAATTATCAAAAAAATCTAATGCTTCATCAGGTTATTTATCAAGGAATTCTTCTTTACACATTGTTTCAACAAATTGATGGGTTTCAAGAGTTAAACCTTCATAAAAGAAACTAATGTAATGCCATCTTTAAAACGGTAATGTGGACAAGAATTCAACAAATCCTTAAAATGTTCCCAATATTGAAAATAGACTTCCTTAACATTTTGGGAAAAATTTTGAATTTGTTTCTTCAAAGCATTAGTTTTATAAGTTGGAATTTTTTTTTTCAAAAACTCAGTTTGCATTTTTTGACATGTACTTATTGACCTAGGTTTTAAAGAAGTAAGCCAAGTTTTAGCTTTGTCTTTTAAAGAAAAAGGAAAAAGTTTTAGCTTAACAACTTCGTTTGAAACATTTTGGTCAGTGAAGGTAGCACAAACATCTTCAAACTCTCTAAGGTGTAGATATGAATTTTCATATTCTAAACCATGAAAATTAAGAAGCAAGTTAATCATTTCTGGTTTAAACCTAAAGTGATGGGCATTTATAGGAAAAACTAAACATGATGGACTAGACTCACGAGGTAATTGTAAATAATCTCTCATTGAACGAATAGGATTGATGATTTATTAATTACCAATATTTTCATTTTAAACACTTTCATCATCAGCCATTTTTGGTGAATTTGAAGACATAACAGAGACTAAAGGTGGTTTTAAACTTTTCCTAATTAACCTATGATTTTTAAACACACGAGACCAAACTGGCATAAATTATTTATATATTTACAAAATTTTATAAATAAATACTAAGCTTTTCTTTACTTAGGGAGAATAAAGTAGTGAATGAAAAGTATCTACCTTATTGATTTTGTAGAATTTGAGAATTGTATTTTTCAAGAATGTTCCCAGGAAAAATTGGTGGTGCTGAGACTCTTTAAAAACCAATCTCCTTGCCAAAACAGCATTCCTGGAATGATTGGTGTTGGGAGAATATCCAAAAGTCAACTGGTTATAGGAAAGAAATCTGAACCAATACCAGTCCCCAAACAAAACTTTTTCAAAAAATACTTTTCATCAAAACACAATTTATTTATTAAGTATTATAGAAAACCTAATCTAAAATTTTATAAAGTTTTATTTCCATGGCAAAAACCTAAAACTAAACCTAAACTAGAAAAATAAATATTTTACAAAAGAAAGGAAAAGAATATAAAATTTTTATGATTTTTTTTTATTTTTTTAATGAATAGTAAAAAAGTGGCATGAATAGTAACTACTATTACACAAATAGTAACTTACAGAAAATGCATGCAGATTACCACGTGAACAGCACTTAATGCCCGCAAAACAGAAAATATTAACAAAAGAAAACAAATAAAAATAGAAAAAAAAATTTAGTAATATAGAAAAGAAAAGAAAAAAGAAAATATATTATACAATCATATATTGTACTAAAAGCAATACTGTTCCCTGGCAACGGCGCTAAAAACTTGACTTGCATATAAATAAACACACTCCAAAATAACCCCAAGAACAAGGTTGTCTCAAGTAATACTTACTCGATAAATCCGAGGTCGAACCCACAGGGAAAAAATTTATTTTGTTCTAGTATATATATTATATTAACTTTTTTTTTTTATATAAACTGAAAAATATGAGGATTAATATTTATTATTTATAGAATATATTTACAATATTTACACATTTTTACAGCATTTTTTATTTTCAGATTTTTACAATTTGAAACTTTAATAGCAAGAAATACAAGTAAATAAAAATAAAATTTCAACAACAGGTACATATAACTTAAACAAAGTAACGACAATAACAACAACAATTTAAAGAAGTAAAACAACAATAATAACAAGGCTGAGGTTTAAAGGTTCTGTTTTGGCAATTATTTTAAATATATTTTAATTCTTCTATTTATTTATTAGTTGGTTTAAGAATTCACTATGCCATCTTATGTCGATAATAAATCAAAAATTACCAAGCATTTACTGTACTATTTCATGTCTATAATGCAACAAAAAAACAATTTAATAAATGGGTAGCATTTCAACATAACTTAGCTAAAATAACAACCAAGATAATAAGTTAAGCATTTATCAAGCCACTCTCTGTCTATGACTAATTAAGGTCCTCTTAAGCATTATCCATGCTAATCTATGTCGTCGATAAATCAAAACCATAATTTTGGCAGAGTTTTAGCTAAGAAAATATTAAAATCCTAAGTTTTTTAAGAAAATAATTTGGCATTACAATTACTTAGAAAACTAAGAAAAATAAAAAATATTTAAGGTAATTTTGTTAGAATTTCTCCTTTTCACCTCAACTAAAAGAAAATTAAAACGACATAATTAATAAAATACTACTGATATTATTAAACATAATTTTTGTAACATAAACTAGGAAATATTTTACAAGAAACTGGACTAAAAATTGAAATAAAAACTAAAATATTAAAAACTAACTATTTAAGTAGTAATGTTATTATACTGTGAGAAGATGTTGCGTTCCATCAGGGCAGAAACCTCCGGTATTTATAATGTCTTAAGAACTACTATTTACAATATTTCATGATTATTTTGCTATTAAAATCTTGATTGAAATGAAGATTCATTTTGCTAAGTGCTTCACATGTTTGGGCCTTCAAGATTGTGTGAATATGAGTTTGTAATCCCATGTTGCACAGCATCTGCGAGTACTAAGCAAGCGTAATCTCAGGTGTTGAAAAGGAGATCCAAAGGTCAACAGATGCGAGCAGAATTGGGCCTAAGTGGGAACAATGGGACCAAAACTCGCAACCATCGATAGAGTCCTGGCATTCCAATATGGCGGTCGAAGAAATGAGAACATGTGAAATGCTTGCACAAGATCTAATGCGGTTTGAGATTCTCTCTGACTTAACTCTTGGCTTTGTCTGCGCTGCGCTGCATGCGCCAATCAAACAATAACATATGGACCGCACTATTGACGCGTTGCTAACGGGAGGCGAATGGCTGACACACAGACAGCTCTGATTCAACTGGCAGCTTGATCGACGGACATAAATTTGCCACGTGTCCATCAACAATTTAAATTCAAATTTTTTACGGGTTTTGAAGTATTCGATGTCCCATTTGGCCCGTTTTGGTACCGTTTTGCTCTATTTTTTCACCAGATTTTAAATTTAGAGATAAAAAATTAAAAAAAAATTAATTATTTTACGAACATAATATTTACAAAAATATTAAAAATATTTATTTTGCATTAAAGCACCCAAAATTTATCACAAACTTCTAAAATTTTTAGTCCTTTCAGTTTGGCACAAATATGATTTTTAAAACTTGGACATATTTTTAGAAATTACTAAGTATATAATATAACATATTTACAAACTAAAAACATACTATCACACAACATTATTTTTACGGTTTTGATTATTCATAAATTCAACACATATATAGCACATCGAAATGACTTTAAAAATTACCAAAAATATTATTAAATATAAAAACACATTTTTAACCACTTTTACACACTAAGACACAAAAACATTATTCATCATTAAATTGCTATAATGAAGGAGTTTTAGAGAAATATTAATACAAAATAATTGATTTTAACCTTAAGAAATGTGTATTTTCTAAGTCTCATCACATGTATAATAATTTCCTTGTATTCGGCTCAATCCTTTTAGTAAAAGATTGGGCCGAGTTTAATTTCAAGTCCAAATTGAATGAAAAAAAGAACAGTAAGTAATTACTAGATTGCAAAGTATCCATTGTTTCAAACTCAAATTTGATTTCCTTTCACACTTCACAAGCAGCAACTAGTTCAAGATTCCATTTACTAGCCTCATGAATAATTTCATTACTTTCACGAGCAAGATCGCATCCCTCATTATGAGCTTCTACACATGCTTTGGGAGCTATTCCATTAGCTACAGCATTGGGTGCATTTTCCCAAGGATGTCCCAAAGTTCCTCCACCAAATTGTAATATGGAATCATCTCCAAAGATAACTGTCAAAGTAGGCATACACTAAACGTGAATACCCCTTAAAGCCATGGGCAAAACACCTAGTAAAGAAACCCAATCTTGAGTGAAATAAATACCATGGCTTTGATCTTTTTCAATAAAAATAATCACATAGTAAATCAATAAAGCCTAAAATAATTTCTTTTTCCCCTCTAAGTTTACCTACTACAATACTTAGTGAATGTGATCTCCACCAGATAGACATAAGGCTTTAGCTTGCGCGTGAAAATGCATATAATGTTTTTCTGTCTATCAATAAGTACATGCATTGCACAATCGATGTAAAGAAGTAGACCCTTATCTCAACAATAATGAGCCAGACTAGTATTTGCAGTGAATCTTTCTGTGAAGTAATCATGCATTATGATAGGAACTCCTAATTCTCTAGCAAATATAGCCCTTTCGATCATTTCTTCACATGTACCTACAGTGGCATTCAAGTGATGTCCTTTGATTTCATGTATTTCAGCCAATGCTTTATTAATTGCTTTTGTACAAAATAAGAAACAATCTCTCCAACGCATAAATGGTTGCGAATTCACGTTTTTGTCATCTTTGGTAAGATTAAGCTCACCACAAAGACACTCATAAACTGCTTTATTATAATTCTTGGCGGATAACCCCAATTTAGATTTAATACTACATCCTAATAGTGGGCGGCCATATTTGTTCAATTTATCACTCTCAACTTGGACACCATGGGGTGGTACTTGGAAAGTTTAAATATACGCAGTAGGGATTCACAAATCTTCCAGACTAGAAAACATAGGGCCTTGAACCCAAACACAATACCCACAATGGAAATGAACATGTTGGTAACAAAACCTTTTTCAAAAAGTTCTAAGAGGCAAGCTAAATAAGCAATATATTGATTTTCTTCTCCAACAACGAGCGCGATGTTATAGCACCAACTTTTGTAGCGATCAAGACTGATAAGTCCATTAGTCCATACAGTATTATAAAATATTTAAAAAATTGGAGAACCAATTAATAAGCAGAGATCTCCCTAAATCAAGATTTTTGGGTTTTTTTTTTTTTAAAATTGGGTTGCTGTAAAAAAATGGGTGACCATAATAATAATAATAATAATAATAATAATAATAATAAGTTGAAAGAAATGGAAGAAGAAAGAAGGAAGGAAAAAAAGAATAAGTGGGGGCGGCTACGGTAGTGATTAAAAGCCTAGGGGTTTTTTATTTATTTATTTTTTTTATTTTTTTTGCATAAAAGGGAGATGTAGAAGAAGAACAAGGAGGAGGAAGAAGAAGGAGAGGAATAAGTAGTGGGGACGGCTGCTAGATAGTGATGTAAGAGGTTTCTTCTTTTTTTTTTTTTTTTTTTTTTTTAACTTAAAGAAGCATGTAAGCGAGCTGTAGAAGAAGAAGAAGAAGAAGAAGAAGAAGAAGGAAAAGAATAAGCGGTGGGGACAACGGCTAGATGGTGATGTAAGAGGTAAAAATAAAGGCAAGAGAGACAACAGAAAAAAAAACTGGAAAAAGGATAGTCCTTAGCACAGTATTTTCAGCCTCTTTAGCATTATTAATAACTAGAAGGTAAACCCGCGTGTTGCTGCAGAAACTACTACTATGTTAAACAAAAAAGATAAATACAGTGCATATATCTATCTTAGGAATCTTTTGCATGTCATGAAAATATATCACCTCCCATATGGTATACATGACATGTTATATATTGATCCAATATCAATCTAACACCTTAAATTAAAATATTGTTCAACATCTTCTATCACATCCATCTTTTTCAAAGACAATATTTATTTGTCTATGAGTAGATTAATTTTGATAAGTTCAATTTCAAAGCAGCTTTTCACCTTAATTTTGATAAATTTTTCTCCCTTTTTTCGCTTTTGTGAAACCTTTTCCTCCTTATTCATGATGATCAAAACAATATTTGTGTACCTACTTGCCTCAATCATTCAACTGCTTTTAAACTTTTTTAACATAAAAACTTGCATTTCGAATTTCAGAAGTGAAAAAAAAATTACTTTTTCGATAATTTTTAGTGTTTAACTGAATTGTTTTTGGATATTTTTCAACATGAAATTAATATTAAATTTACAATGTACAATAATGTTATTAATGTAATAATAAGATACCAAAGAAAAAGCAAAAAATAGCGTAAATAAGTAGTAATTCGTCTAATTGTAGAAAATCATATTGAAATCAGATTTCAAATTTGTGGTGTTTTGGTCTACACCTTGCAAGTTTTAGATTTTTCCTTTTTCTTGTGTTATAAATTAATTAAAGGCTAAAAGTAGGGACAGTGTAATATTAAAAAGTAGATATATGAAGATTCCCTTCAATGTTTTGTGGAATATTGTGGCTTTACTGTGGTTGATTATCTCCGAAGTTGGTTGCTGGAGTTATTGGATGACCACCAACCATCTATCCACACCTTCGCAGATTTAGGGGGTGTTTGGTAAAGTGGTGGAAACTGCGGTTTCCACCACAAAATTAGTTATGAACAGTAAAAAGCTCTCACATGCTACAGTAACAATAAAAAAATTTGCTACAGTGTAAAGTTCTCATATGCTACAGTAAAAGTGGTTCTCACCACTGGTTCCCACCACCTTCCAAACACCCTATTATTAGTGAATATGATAGTCTTTATCTAGCATCATTGTCAATTCTAAGAAATCAAGGGCTATGATAAAACCAATCGCTGGTAAGACTCCAAATGCTTTATGCTGGATGAATTCGAGGGTGTACTGAAAAACTTTTGCTCCGCAAAACTCTCATATACTATAATA
Organism: Artocarpus hirsutus; assembly: GCA_946598075.1. Classification (NCBI taxonomy): domain Eukaryota; kingdom Viridiplantae; phylum Streptophyta; class Magnoliopsida; order Rosales; family Moraceae; genus Artocarpus; species Artocarpus hirsutus. The sequence continues at coordinate 14,516 of CAMOHE010051563.1, forward strand.
ATAAAAAAATAAGCTATAATATAAAGCTCTCATATGCTATAATTTTTAGTTTAAAAATTTCAATTCTAACTTCAAACTACACTTCCCTAGCACCCTAAAAATGTAAAATAAATCTTACGAGCATGACATTCCCTCGTGTAATGATATGAGACTATCATGGCCCATGCATGCTTTAAAATGAAACAACCATAACATTTTTTTATCATCTTAATCTTGCTATCATAGCATTTATTCTATCTTTAAAACATCTCATACATATATATACATATATCATAAATAATATCTTCGTAAGCTTATCATAGTCTCAGTGCTGGGGCCGTTACGTAATCAGTCAGTTCCGAACAATCATGGGGCTTGTTTGGTAGCATTTTAGACACCTTTTTTTCGTGTTTTTCGATGTGTGTTAGTTGGAAATGATTTTAAAAACGTGTTTTTTCCATCTTTTACTAAAAAGGCAATTAAAGGAGGTCCACCACTCTTTGAAATTATCAAAACCAAATTATTATTACGTAACATTCTGAGATGTGTACAATCTTACACCAAATACTGCTCATCCTGGCTGCATCGACAAGAATATGTGTAGTTTTGTGATATTGCCAAGTATTTTGTTAATAAAATAAGATAAAAGAAACAATCAGAGACAATTTTCAATAGATTCTCACATGGCATGCCTTTCTTGGCAGCATCAGCTTTTGGAATCCAATACAAAACTATGTGGTGTTCCACAACTCACTCCCCACCAATTTTAATTAAAACTTTTAGAGACCTCTTCATAGCAGTGCAGTGAGAAGGGATTTGGCATTTACCTTCCAGACAAGGATTATATCGTTGTATGCTTGATCCCGTTGCTATTTCACTGTTTATATGAATAAAGCCTAAGCACAGAAGTTGTAGCAACCTGTGGCTTGATATGCATCACTCCGGACACCAAAATGAAGAAATTGCATGAAAAAATTACAATAATAGACAGATTATATGAGACCCAAAAAAAAGGAAAAAAAATAATGACGGGAAAAATCAAAAAAGGATTTATTATTATTAAGGAAGCAATTAGTAAGAAGACTTGAAAGTCCAGTAAGTGAACAATCTTGTGTTGTTATCACCGTATAGATCTGGGCCGTCATGTTTTCATCGTCAATATATATATATATATATATATATATATATATATAAAGATTGGTTTTTTTGGGTACAAAAATAACACATCATTTTGGGAATAACTTTGGCTTAGCCTTGTAGTGATTTTGAAATAATTATAATTATAAATACCTACCAACCTGCTTCAATGCTGTTTAGATCTTCACCAAAAGAACCCCCAGGCCCCAAGATCCAAAACTGAGAGAAACTAAACTCATTTAACTGTTGTATTTTTGGTTTCCACACATTGATGGTTGCTTTTGCTCCATAATACTTGTCTCCCTGCGCATAAGCTATTGCATGCTAAATAAATAAACAAATCAACAAATACAAGCACAAAGAGAAAAAAAAAAATTAAAAGAATATATTTAAGAGAGATATTATTAATGCTTGATGACTACTTTCATTGACAAGATTAGGGTCTGCAGACCTGGGTTTGGGGATGGATCTGTGCTTCTGCCTTACTTTTTTCCAGTTTAGTTACTCTCTTCAGTTCATTCACTTTTTTGTCCTCTTTGTTGTCTTTATTACACTTCTTCTTGAGGTTGCTATTGGAATTGATAGAGCCATAGAGACAACCCGTCTTTTTATCACACTCTACGCCATCCCAAGAACAACAGTTGCTACTTTCTCCTTGGGATCTCCATGATAAGACCTTAGGATAAGCACCTTTATAAACAGACAAGATCAGTCAATGACAAAGCTTTGCTTGAACTGAAACAGCGCCTACCTCTCATCATCATGGCAAGATAAATGCACAGAAGAAGTATTAAAAGAGTTAGCAAACAATAAATAGTTTAAGAGTACGCACGCCATCCAAGGAACCACAAAGACCACCCCATTATATTCACTGGTTGCTTTTTTTTTTTTTTTTTTTCCCTCTCTCTCGCCGATGATGTTGGACTTGGTGTCTTAAAGGCTGTGACATTGTATTTTTTGACAATAAATAAATAAAGTGACATTTGTTATTATTTTGGTTGATATATGTGTTATGAATACATTTATAAACATAAAAAAAATTTCATGATTATTTATGTGACTATAAATTTAACATATAAGTGTTATATGCTTAGGGATAAAATTTATAAAAAATAATCTAAATAGTCCGTAATAATTAATTAAAGTTTAGGATCTTTAATTAAATATTACAAGTACGGTCCAATATCATTTAGAATGAAATAGTCACTATCCGAACTATTAATGTAGAGACATTGGATTGGAGGTACTTTATATAATGAGATTATATAGGACTGGACCAGATAAATTATGAATCTCTAGTAATCATCCGTTACAAATAGAGTATTCAAATTTATCACTATGATGATCATATATTTGACAGTCTTAATCCTGAGTATTTATTAGACTATTTCAATGGCATACTAGGACACCATGAGATAGTTTAGTAACATAGAATATCTTAAACTAGATACTGATAGGCCTAGTTTCTATTTAAGGTTGCTCGTGGATCCGTGGAGCTAACGTATAGCCGACGGGGATTACAGTGTGGAACACCGATATGAGTATCGAGGTAGGACTTTTACCCTTTTTCCTTAGTAGCCTACATTTAAAAAAATGATTTGGCCCAAAAAGATTTTCATCAAAATATTTTCAATGATTGATTGAAAATGGATTTTTATTTTGATTGTTCTTACAAATATAGTTTGAGGTGATTTTCATAACGAACCTCATAATAAATGTAATTTAGAATACTTGGTAAAAAGAGATTTTTAATAATTATAGAGAATATATATATATAAGGGCATGATGTCATACCAGGATTGGGTCGTGTAGAGTGCGACCTTGGGAGCAGGTCTCGAAACCCAGCTAGACTACTATGGTGGTGTTATACATATGGTTTGCCTAGGAAAAAGAAAATGATATTCTTTCTGGTCGACTAATTAATTGTTTTAGTAAGATAAATTTTTATTGAATATTTCTTTATTTATTCAAGTTTATTTTCTAAATACTTACTTGGGTATTCGAATTTTCTTTTTAAAATTAAATGTTTAAAAATATAGTCCTACTGAGCCTTTCGCTTACATTTTATTTGTTTTAAACATTTTCCTCCTCTAGGTGGATATCAACTTAGGATCGGAGAAGAGTCTACAGACAGAACATTCGAGCAGTAGAAAATTAAGTAGGTATTTGAATAATAAAATCAAGGCATCTATTATTTAACTCTTCTCTTTACCTTGGACTGTGGTTGTAATTTAATATTGTCAGTACTATGTGTGTGCACAAGATGTAGGTCAGTGGGACCTATTCTCGTTTTTCCTTGTATCTTTATTATTATTTTCTTGTTGTTTATTTTGTTATTTTTATTTGTTTAAATATTATAATTGCTCGTTTAAAAAAAGTTTTAAAATTATCACATTTTCATAAATAATTTCTTAATTCTTCAACTTATAATTTAACTAAATTTCTACTTAATTAATTTAATTAAACGACTACGTTACCTCTCGTATTCTAAGACGTGACACATGGCAAATTCGATAGATGCGTGAAAAGAATAAAGCATTTTTGATGGAATATATTTAAAAAATAAAAATAAAAAGAAGCTAACGGAATCGTTACATTGAAAACGACCAAAAAAAAAAAAAGTGAAGCGTCAGGTTAAAAAGAATAACGGTATTACAAAAAGCCGACAGAGAAATAAGCACGTTGGTCAACCATTCCTTGCCTTTATGCGATCTCTTTTTTTTTTTTTTTT
>CAMOHE010051563.1:18382-43960 GCA_946598075.1 Artocarpus hirsutus
CATGTGTTTTGCTAAGGAGACTTAAGTCTTCTGGGCTTTTTTTTATTCATCTTATTCTCTCATTTTATTCATTTGTTTATTTATGCATTTATTTTGGTTGTTGAGGAGAACATATATTTCACAAAGTGGTTTTCTTCCTTTGCACAGTAAACGCCAATTTTAGCAGAAGATATGTTAGGAGAGAACATGTGTTTGATAGAAGCCAAGCGTTTTTACTGCTATTCATTGTGGTTAGGATGCTATGTTGTGTAAAATGATTGTTTTAATGGAACTTCCCAGGCAATAGATCTCGGCGTAGACGTGAAAGGGGATGAGCTACATATCAAAATCTAGCTGCTTGACTTTGGCTTTTAATTTTTCTCTGGAGTGTTTTCTGTGATTTTGTCATCAACAATCCTCATCCTATCTTTGAATGAGCAATAAAATTTCGTTTTGTGGGATAGTTTAATTGTTCTGATTTTCAGGATTTTGAACGAACCTCCTTCTTCTGTTATCATTCATTCCAAAGGTAGTATCCATTTTCCTGCATTCCATGATGACCCCTTTCCCCCTCAATATTTGCGAATGTAGGTTCATATGTATCATATAGTGCTTCAAGTCTCAGAGAATGGAACGTCATAGAAAGACGATACACTGCTAGGTTTCAACCTGCTCTTCCAAAGCATTGCACGAAGGGTACTAAAGAAACTTCTACATTTTACCATAGACAAAACAAAAGACTCCTGGTAAATGCTGCCGCTGGACACCCTTTCGAATCGGAGCCTAGAGCCATTAGGTCAAAAAATGTTTGGAACTCTACTAAAGATGCCTTGGATGCTTTTTACAGGTTTTCTCGGCCACACACAGTCATAGGCACAGTAAGTCTAAATTCCAATGGGGCAAGTCACATGTAGTCGTTTATATTTAATCTAATTCATTTGGCTTAAGTAAACTTTCTTCTGTTAAATCCTCGAGATGGCTTACCTGGCTTTTCTCTAAACAGGCATTGAGCATAGTCTCGGTTTCCCTCCTTGCAGTCCAGAGACTTTCAGATATTTCTCCCTTATTTTTCACCGGGGTGCTGGAGGTGATGATTCCATATCTTGAACATGTTCTCGCTCTCTCTCTCTCTCTCTCTCTGTGAATATATGTATGTATGTAAATAGCATCGTAGATATTGGTCTTATGCAGTGAACCTTTTTTTTTTTTTTCTCAGGTTGTGGTTGCTGCCCTCTTTATGAATATTTATATTGTTGGTTTGAATCAATTGTATGACATTGATATAGATAAGGTGGGTCTTACTATCTTATTGGTCGTATCATAATAGTTTTACATTCTTAATTGCAAAGAAGGCAAGCAAATACCTTCTTTTTTTTTTCCCCTTCTTATATTCAAGCACAAAGTCATTGAATCACTAGGAAAAGCAAATATTTGAATCCTTAGGCTGCAGACGCTTCTGTCGTCACCCAATATCCTGATAAAATGTCATCTACACGGGATATATAGAGGATTGCCTAACAGTAGATCTTTACTACATTTTGAATTACAGGTTAACAAGCCATATCTTCCATTGGCTTCGGGGGAATATTCAGTTCGAACTGGCACCTTAATTGTCACATCTTTCGCTGTTCTGGTATAAAAAATAGCTTGCTATACAAATATCTAAACTAAAATATTCACAACTACCATCCTGGGGTCGAAGTCTAGTTGCTTGCAAAGGGTTTTATTCTTCTTTTGCCTTCTGTATTGAGTTTTACATGGTGTAAACAAGTGGTTACAACCTATTACATTTGTTAAAACTGATACATCTGTAATTGGTAATTATCAAAAATCATTTGTTATGCAGTTAGTTTTTTTGCCTTATCAAGATTCAAAACTATTTATTTGGTATGACACAACGCCTATAAAATTCTAGGGTAAATGAAAAATAAAATTGACCGGTTTTGCATCTGATTTAGAAGTACCGGCACTTGATTTACTGTCTATGACACCCAATTACCAAGTTTGTTACATCATCTAAGAACAACGTCGTATCCTAGGAACGTATATAGAGAGTTCTCATAACCACTCTCTTTGTTTTTGTTAGTTGTTAATACAGCCTTTCTATTGCTTAATTATATCCTTTTGGGTTCATTAATATTCCGATTTGTTCGGTCCATTGTATTGATTTTGTATGTTGGTTGAAAAAACCATTGGTTTTAGTCTTAACAAGGGGTTAGTTGTGCAGCACAAGCATGCAACTTTCACTGTGTTTTTGGTCATTTATTTGTCAACAAATAAAAAAATTATTTTAGGATAAGTGTATTTTTCTACTTTTTGGGGAAGAATATTGGCTTAGTGTTCATAAGAATACTGGCTTATGCTTTGAAGGAGCTTGTATTTCTTTTATCGTACTTTGATGTTGCTTATATATTAAAACACACGCATAGAGACATGTTTGTACACGATTATATATGCAGAATTTTCTTTTTGATATAATATATATGGTGTTTGGGAGTGTAGTTTAAACCATCAGTTTGGGTTTGAGAACTGTAATATGTGAGAGCTTTACACTGTAGTTTTTTATTGTAACATGTGAGAGCTTTATATTGTTCACAATTCAGACTATTGGTCTGAACTGCTCTTCCAAACATCCTAATAGGCATCGTAAAAGGGTATCATTCTGTTTGTTACATTTGTCTGTGAGTTTGATGTTTTGTGCAATGCATCTGAATTCTGCCTAAAAGTAGTCCAACTAATTGTTTTTCAGAGCTTTTGCCTCTCATGGATCGTTGGTTCATGGCCTTTGTTTTGGGCCCTCTTCATAAGTTTCATATTGGGAACTGCTTATTCAATCAATGTGAGTTGATTTAGTCTCATATAAGCATGTAGCTATGATGTCTAACTACTTGTCATAGATAAAGTTGGTAGTTACGCAATTAAAATGTTAAGGTACAACATGTTGTAAAAGATAACGCTGAAATTTTGTCGAATATTAGAATTGGTTTCTCATATGTTAGTTTCTGAAACCTTTCATGTCAGATGCCCCTTTTGAGATGGAAGAGATTTGCTGCAGTTGCTGCGATGTGCATCCTTGCGGTCCGCGCGGTGATTGTTCAACTAGCATTTTTCCTGCACATGCAGGTTATGATTCTCATTCCTTTTTTTATTATTATTTTTAATAATTCTTTATGCTTCTGTCTTTGCAAGTCAAGTTACAAATTCATGCGTTTATGTTTTTTCACAGCATGTGTGATCTATGCATTCTTGTTTCTTGTGTTGAAGGCATTTACGTTTAAGAGAATTTGAACATATAAAAAGAAGCGTTTTAATCTCATTTATTGTGATGTTAATGCATGATAGAGCACCCCTAAAACCTTAATGAGTTACTTGAACAGTTAGCATCCATGATACTGTGTGAGCAATGTCTGTTGTGTATGTATCTGCGTGCAAATAAATTGTCTAAGGCGGTTTCAATGTTACTTACAACTACTAAAGTATGTACACTGTTTTTCAGACCCATGTGTACAAAAGACCGGCTGTCTTCTCAAGGCCTCTGATTTTTGCAACTGCATTTATGAGCTTCTTCTCACTCGTTATCGCATTGTTTAAGGTAACATCTATCGTCCATCTCAAGAATGTTGAAATCCGAAGTGTTACGGTTGAGAATGTGTGGCCTTTTGTTGAACTTTGTTTATGCTTTTGGTTTAACATGTGACATATATTCATTTTTAACCAACAAATGTGCAGGATATACCTGATATTGATGGAGACAGGATATATGGAATTCGATCTTTTACAGTGCAGTTAGGACCAAAGAAGGTTAGTATTGAATGTTTTCAAGGTCCCTAAATGCGTTTAAGCATTTTTGTTCTTTATTTTATTTAGCTGAGCCTAAATCACCTTTGTGCAGGTATTCTGGATCTGCATTTCACTCCTTGAAATTGCTTATAGCGTTGCCCTTTTAGTGGGGGTGTCATCTGGCTTCTTATGGAGCAAAGTTGCTACGGTAATATTAATAGTTAGTTTCTGGTTTCTTGTTCAGTATGAAAAAGAAAAAGTAGGCAAATTGCGGAAATAGAAAATAATGAGATCAAAGGAATCTGTACAAAAATAAATACATTTTGCTTTTCATTTCTGGATAAGCAATATTTTCTTGTTCTTAATATTCTTTTTAAGATTGGTAGATAGTCCAATTGAACTGGTTTTACATATGAGCATAAGTTGCCTTATGGTAGAAAATTTAAGTAGGCTGTTTTGTTTGAGTAATTGAGATTGAAAATTCTGGAAGGTTGATGGTAGCTTCTCAAGATTCACTACAAAAATTTGTCTGGTGACATTGATATTCTTCTCCTTGTTTCAGTGCTGAGAGGCTCAAGAATATGCTAGTAAAACCAAAAAAAAAAAAAAAAAAAGATTTATGATTTCCTGTTTTTGGACTTCTTAGGTTTTGGGACACACAATTTTGGCTTCATTACTCTGGAGTCGTGCCAAGTCCGTTGATTTGTCCAGCAAAGCTGCAATAACAACTTTTTACATGTTTATATGGAAGGTAAACTACCTGCTTATATTTTTTTGGACTTTGGTAAAAGACCAGGAGACATTCACAAAACTTGTCTGCTCCTCTTGCGTCTTGGGTGACCTTATGCCTAGGTTTTCCTTGTCTTGTTTTTCTGCTTATTCTTGGCGTTCCCAATTTTTTGTCTGAGGCTGTCTTGTTAGTTCACACGTTGGGTCACTTGCCTTATGTTTTATGTTTTTTGGCTACATAAATCTTCTCCTAATACTTAAATAGGGACCTCTAATATAACCAGTTTGGATGTTGGAAAATGACAAGCCTGAGGTTGAATTCCCATGATGATATTGATTGCTTGTTTCCCAAAGTCCTAAAAATTTGCTTTGGATCAGGTTTACACTACTTGAGCTGTCATAGGATGTTGAATTTTGAGAAGCCTCAGTTCCAGATAATAAGACTTTCCCCAAACAACACATCGCACTTGCAACATATTTTAACTCTTAGTCCGTGCATGTGTAGCGGCTGCCAGCTTATTTCTGTATTGTAGTTGTTGTTGCATGCTGTGTTCGCAAAATGACTGCAATGAATGCGCATTATTTAGATTACTGTGACTGTTTCAAGGTCAATGGTATGTTACATTTGTTGTTGCTGACTTGTCTTGTTCCCCATTGCAGCTCTTTTATGCTGAGTATTTACTTATACCGTTCGTTAGGTGAAGAAATGGAGATAGAATGGTCTATAAAGGGCATTTGCAGGTTGTTTTTATTTGATAGATTTTCTAGGAACGGATATAAAAAGTTAATCTAGAAAGTGGTTTAGTGTTGGATGTTCTAAGGAGGGATTTAAGTTCATTTGGCGAGTGTAGTGTGTTGTATTGCCAAAGTCCTGATATTGTGCTTTTACTGAATGTTGTATGTAAAAAGCAGCCTTGCTAAACGAGGGGTTAAGAAACTAATTTGGAAAAAAAAAAAAAAAAGTTTGAATCCATCAAATAAAGGATGTGGGGCCAATCTACCAAACTGAAAAGACCTTTCTTTTTTTGAGAATAAAAAATTAATAAAACGAAAAGGGTGTTTGTCTAAACAATTTTTTCGGAATCCACCTAAGCTCACACCATTTTATCTGTCACCCCCAAACGTTGAAAAGTGTGAACACTCTACCCTTTCAAACCATCAATTAAGATCCATTTGTTTGGCATATTGAGCTAATTTTTAGACTGTCTAAACAATCTTTTAGATATATATTTGTTCTTTTAAACTTCAAATCAAATGAATTCTTTGAATTTAAGTTTTTAAAGTTTTGTATTGTTAAATTTTTTGGATTCGAATATGTTTGTTACAGTAAAAGTTGAAATTCTCTTTTTTATATTTAAAGAAAAATTTATGACTTTTTCATTTGATTTGTATTTCTAACGAAGAGAGGAATAAATCAAAATGCCTATAGCATATCTTTTAATATCATGAACATGATTTTGTTAGAATAATAAATAAAAAAAGTTTTTTTATTATTTATTCAAACACAAATTTTAATTTTATTCTTTATTTAGTTTAACACTTTAAATAAACGTCAACTCAAATTACAATTTAAATTACTAATTCAAATAATACTACTCAAATTAGCCTAATAATTTAAATCAATATAATTTGAATATATTTACTAAATGGACCCTTAATGAACCCACCATGCAGAGGAAGAAATTGTTTAATTAAACTGAACTTTGTCATTTTTCCTACCATAAGTTGAACTTCAATTCAACCGGTTATAGCAAACTTTGTATCCAAGTGAAATAAAAGACAGTATTTTGGTGATGAAGAGACTCAATTTAAACTCAATTGACGTTGGTTAAAAATACTAGTGCAGGTACTTCCAAAAAAAAAAAAAAAAAAAAAAGAATGAGTGCAGGGAGGTGTGTGTGAAATGGGTGGGAATTAAAGAAGAGGATGGCAGTCTTGTAAATATTTTTAAAAAGAGTGACTTGTTATTGAGAAAAAAAGAATACAATCCATGTATATACATGTACAAGAAAATGGAAGACAATCATGATTTGAGATTGCTAGTTAGAATTGTATATTGATATGAACCCTTTTATTTTGAACATTTTTGCTTTGAGGTGTGGTTTAAATTGTAAATCCGTATTAGGATTAAACTAGCATCTGTAAAATAATTTGAAATAGAGAAAAAAAAGAACACAATCCATGTATTTACATGTAAAAGTAAATGAAAGACAATTATGATTTTAGATTGCTAGTTCCAATTGTATTGATTCAAACTTTTTTGTTTTGAACTGGAAATTTTTATAGTGTGATTTAAATTGTAAATCCATATTAACATTTGGATTTGCAACTAAGTGTACATGTAAGCTGAAGTGACATCTAAATCATTTATATTTGTTTAAATATAAAGAGCAGAGAGAATGGGCATATTTTTACTATTCTAAAGTGGTTTAAAAGATGCATACTGTTGATACGACGGTAGAAACCATTAATTATAATTGTTTTTACTGTATCATATGAAGCTTTATACTATGGTAATTTTTTTTGTTTTAGTGTAGCGTATAAAAGCTTTATACTGTTTATAACTGAGATGATGATCTGAACTGTCATATGCTAAACACTCTAGAAATGGAGTAAAGCTAAACTTTGAGTCAAGATATTTCAAATTCAGTTTGAACGGGAAATAAATGTGATACAAATTGGAATTTTAACCTACTGCAACAATTGCATAGATGCAGTCGTTATACTGAGTTAACCTTCTACATTTGTAACGTATACATTCGTACATCACTACTAGCTAAAACGATTTTCAACTTTCGTGAATGTGTAAATACTGCCAAAATTTTTCTCTTGTTCGAAATAATGTGTGGAATTAGAATTTTGGTTTTATACTCAATTTAAGTGAGGAAGAGGTTGAGGATATAATATGTTTTTCACCTTTTTTATATATTTTTTTGTCCTACGATTAAATTCCTTTTTTTACCGTTAAATGAATCCTTTGTTTCCATAATCCACGTTTTTGTAAAAAAAGAAGGGAAAATAGACAAGACTGAGAAGGAGAATTGAAAATAAGGGTATTGCTATGTATATGATGCCTCGGCGGCTATTTTGGATAGCTTTTGCTTTTATTTTAAGCAGTAGAGTGAGAACAGCTCTTTCATAGTGTTTGAATAGTATACAGAAAAGAACATTTTAACTAAAAAAGTACCTTTCAACTTGTTTTGCTTAAAAAAGCCAACAACTTTTTTTTTTGTTATAAAAAGTAATATAATACAATAAATGAAATTTTTAGTTTGTTATTCATAAATAAGAGGTGAAAAAAGAAATAAAAAATTCTTTTCATAAGTTATTTTTTCCGTATAAAAAGTATTTATATAACTCAAAAGCTTAATCGATGTGCCAATCCAAGTACGTTCAAAAGCTATAAGCCCACGGATGTTTATTTTAAGCCGTTAGTCCTTGCAAATGGGGCTCTATGGTATTAGTCCACATGGATGAGTGAATATAGTAGTCTGGGTATGCATAGCGGGAAAAATGTCATATTTTTAAAACTTTTGAAGTAAATATTAAGATTTAAAAATATTTATAATAAATAGTAGATTTACGATGAAAATCATTTATTTATAATATAAATAAGAAATATTTACATTATAAACAAAGGGTAAATCCTTGATTTGTACCATAAATTTATTTATTGTACAAATAAGAATTATTTACACTATATACAAAAGGGTAAATAATTTATATACGCCAGAAATTAGACATTTACTACAAACTTATCTTTAGTATACTGTATTGTATCATATTGTATAATGTGTACTGGACAATATTGTACTATATAAGGGGTGAAATGTAGTTTTATCAAAATTTAGGAAGAAAAATATAAATTTTAAAAAATATGGGTCAAAAATGTAATTTTTTTAAAAAAATATGAGGGTCAAAATATAATTTTTTAAAAGTTGAAGGACTAGAACACAATTTTAGAAAAGATAAATTTATACTCAAAATTTAGAAAATAGTGTTAGTAATATATATAGATATAAGCAACAAACATGTGCAATGTAAAGAAACAGAAATAGTAGAAGAAATATTATTATAAAATTAAGAATAAAATACTACAATAGAATTCTCAACCTTCAAACCAAATTAGAAACAAATGATAATCGAGGCACGTGTAGCTCACGCTTTTCTTAAAACAGATTCGTCCCCTCTAGTTGTGCATGAGGATTCGATGGACGTCTGTCTCCTAGGATACAACGACAACCGACGATGGTCTATGCACACGCGAACACTGCCTCCGTCGAACTTGAACAGCGTCTTCCTCTATCACCAAAACGACGATTGGCCAAAACCGACTAAAAAAAAGACTCTAGAAGAAGAGAACAAAAACTCGAAAACAAGTAAAAGAAAAAAAAAACTATGTGTTATCTCTGTGTGCAATTTTTTATGTGTCTAGACGTGGAGAAAGTCTCTAGTACATATACAGGTAAGGGAATATCGAACTTCTATGCCTAACCGATGTGAGACTTTTCTAGTACTTATACATGTTAGGGGATGTCAAATTTTAACGCCTTACCGATGTGGGACTCTACATTTAGGCCTTTTTTCTAACAAATTCAAATGTCAATGAGCACACTTTGAGCATCAATTTCTCATCACCTGATTACCATTTTGAGCATATAAATATATGATTTCGATATTCTCGTGACGGAGAACGCAAATCCACCAAGGCCCATCACTTTTATGAAGTGGGTTCCACTCAAAATTATGCTTCAAAATGGCTCCTCAAAATGGTTATTAACCATTTTTTCTAACAATCCCCAACTTGAATGAAATTGATTGACGACAAGAGAAAACAAAGGCACTACATGGTGATAGAGTTCTACGGTTAATATTGCATAGGATAGGTAAGCTTTAACCCTTGAACCTTCCCTTGTAAAAGTATGCTTACTTTACTGGCTGACTAGTAGACGCGATGTCCTTGAACTGTTCTGCCGTTTGTGTAAACGATAACATACCTCACACAGGTATTTTCCTGACATAGTTTTAGTTCTCATGGTTATGTTCATTTTGGCCATGAACATCTCCCTAGTTCTGGAAGAGTTTCTAAAGAATTGAACCCTAGCAATTCTCCTTTGAAGCAGCCCCACTTTTTCTCTCACATAGGTGATTTCTTACTTTAAGAGTAACCCGTACTACTCCGCTTGAATTCCCATCATATTCGATGTATAGGAATCATTAAAAGCAAACTGCTTAACCTTTCCCTACGGGTATCATTGTTTTTATTATAGGAATGGGTTGAGGTAACCCCCACAGTGATCCTACTCGGTCTATTCAGTTTAGTTATCCCATTGAACCTAGATCTTAGGATCACCAATCAACAAGGTTAGGTTTTCACTGTTTCGACCTATTGTTTTATGGGTTTTAGTCCCATTTCTCTTGATGTTTTCTCAACTTGATCTCTATTTAGTCTTTTAGTTAATGGATCCGCAATTTTCTCTTTAGACCTTACATAGTTTATTGTCATGACTCTAGTCGAGATCAGTTGTCTAACGGTATTATGTCGACAATGTATATGTCTTGACTTAACATTGTACATCACATTCTGTGCCTTGCTAATAGCAGATTGATTATCACAATGTATGCATATTGCAGGCACAGGTTTAGGCCATTCAGGAATATCCTCCAAGAAATGCCTTAACCATTCAGCCTTTTCACCACTTTTATCTAAGGCTACAAATTCAGATTCCATAGTAGATCTGGTTATTACCGTCTGCTTTGAGGACTTCCATGAAATTGCTATGCCTCCCAAAGTGAATACATATCCACTTGTAGCTTTAGAATCTTGTATATCAAATTTTCAACTTCCATCAGAATACCCTTCAAGAACAGCGGGATCTTTTGTATAATGTAGCCCATAATCACGAGTATATCGTAAGTATTTGAGTACTCTAACAATTGCTTTTCAATGATCATCTCCTGGATTACTCGTGAATCTACTCAGACTACTAACAACGTAGGCAATATCTGGTCTTATACAACTCATTAAGTACATTAAATTGCCTATCACTCTAGCATATTCCTCCTGGGATATATTTTCTCCTCTATTTTTTGACAGATGTTGACTAATATCAATTGGTGTTCTAGCTACGCTAGTGTCATTTTTACTAAATTTGTCAAGTATCTTGTCTACATAATGTGACTGACTCAAAATGAGTCCATTAGGCGATCTTTGATTTTGATTCCCAAAATCATATTAGCAGGTCCCATGTCTTTCATGTCGAACCTAGAGTTCAATATATCCTTAGTAGATTTGATCATCCGATCATTGCTACCCACGATTAGCATGTCATCTACATACAGACAGAGAATGACATATTCATCGTTTGTAGTTTTAGCATAAACACATTTGTCACACTCATTAATTTTGAAACCATTTGACATCATTACGCTGTCAAATTTCTTATGCCATTGCTTTGGTGCTTGTTTAAGCCCATACAAAGACTTCACCAATTTGCAGACTTTCGTTTCTTGTCTTGGAGCAATAAAACCCTCAGATTATTCCATTTATATTTCCTCTTCAAGATCTCCATTAAGAAAAGTAATCTTTACATCCATCTGATGCACTTCAAGATTCTGTAAAGCAGTAATTGCCAAAATCATTCTAATGGAGGTTATCCTTGTCATGGGAGAATAAGTATCAAAATAATCAAGGCCTTCCTTTTGTCTATAACCTTTTATAACAAGTCTAGCCTTATACTTGTCAATTGTTCCATCTGCTTTCATTTTCCATTTGAAAATCCACTTAGGACCTAGCGGTTTACTTCTTTTAGGAAGGTCCACTAATTCCCAAGTATGATTCTGCATGATGGAATCAATTTCACTCTTTATAACTTCTTTCCATAAACGACCCTCAAATGATCTTATAGCTTCTTTGAAAGTTTAAGGTTCAGCCTCTAGCATATAGGTTAGAAAATCTGGTCTAAATGACTTTTCTGTCCTTGTCCTTTTGCTATGTCTAGGTTCTTCCTCTTCTTTTTTGATTTCAACTTCTAGTTGATCCTAACTATTTTCTTCAATAGTCTCAAACGTTCGTTTAGATGAACTTGGACCATCCTCTTTGGATTTACAAGGAAATACATGTTCAAAAAATGATGCATTCCTAGATTCCATTATTATGTTCCTGTGAATCTCAGGGTTTTTAGATTCATATACGAGGAACCGATAAGCACTACTGTTGTGGGCATAACCAATAAAGATGTAGTCAACTATTTTAGGACCTATTCTCATCTTTTTTGGTGTAGGTACCATTATCTTTGCAAGACACCCCCACACTCTCAAGTATTTATAGGAAGGCTTTCTACATTTCCACAATTCATAAGGGGTCTTGTCTTTTTTCTTTCTAGGTACCTTATTTAAATGGTAATTAGCTGACAAAATGACTTCCTTCCACATGTTCTGTAGTAATCTAGAACTTATCAGCGTCGCATTCATCATATCCTTTAAGGTACAATTTTTGCGTTCAGCCACACCATTTGACTAAGGTAAATAGGGTGGTGTAACCTCATGAATAATACCATGTTGTGCACAAATTCACTAAATGGTTCAACATTTTTACCACCACGATCACTTCTTATCATCTTAATTTTCTTATTAAGTTGGTTTTCAACTTCTTGCTTATAGAGAGAAAACTTCTCTATAACCTCATCTTTGTTCCGAAGCAAATATACATAGCAATATTTTGTGCTATCATCTATGAAAGTAACAAAATATTTGTTCCCACCTCTAGCTTGAACAAATTTTAAGTCACAAATATCGCTATGTATCAAATCAAGTGGCTCAATATTTCTCTCAATTGTTCGAAACGAAGATCTTGTTAGCTTTGTCTCTACACATATTTCACATTTATGTTTGGGATTAATATCAAATGTGGGTATGTAATTCAAGTTAATTAATCTATGCAAAGTATTATAATTAACATGACCTAGTCTACCATGCCATAAATTAGAAGACTCAAGCATATAAGCGGAAGAATTTTTATTTTTTATTAATGGAATTGGGCCTAACAGCAATTACATTCATTTTTCACATTCCATTTTTCAATATCCCTTTCCCACATACACCCCATGTTTAGACAAAACTATGTTATCAGCTTCAAAAACCATCTTGAAGCCATATGAACTCAGCAAAGTTCCCTAAATGAGATTCTCCCGAATATCAGGCACATACAACACATTTTGTAGCTTGACTTCCTGGCCTGATGTCATTTTCAAAAATATCATCCCTTGGTCCTTGATATCAGATGTAGCCGAATTACCCATATATAGCTTCTCCCTAGAATCTGACAGCATGAGTTTGGCAAAGGCAGCTTTATCATAGCAAACATGGTGTGTGGCCCTAATGTCCAACCACCACTCCTTCGGGTTTGGAGTCCACCATGTTGACTTCAGAGACTACAGCAGAAAGACTGATATCTGACACTTCTTGTGTGATAGTGTCCACCATATTGACCTCTTTCTTCTTGTTCCTCTTTGGCAGCCTACAATCTGCCAACTTGTGACCCACCTTGTCACAATTGAGACACTTCCCTTGGAATTTCTACTTCTTTGAAATTCCACCCTTAGGTCCAAGCTTGGAGCCCGACTTGTTCTTCATGTTCTTGGACCTTTTATCATGCTCCACCACATTTGCTTTGGCAACAGACTTGCTAGAAAGCTTTTTCTCATATCCACGATTGTCTTTCTCACTGTGAAGTCGAACAATAAGATCTTCAACACTCATCTCCTTACGCTTGTGCTTTAGATAGTTCTTAAAGTCATTCCACGTAGGGGCCAGCGCCTTCATAATGGCAGCTACTTGGAAAGACTCACTAATTACCATTCCTTCTGCATGAATTTCATGAATAAGTAATAGCAGTTTTTGAACTTGACTAATTACAGTCTTGGAATCCACCATTCTATAGTTCATGAACCGTCCAACTATGAACTTTTTAGTGCCAGCATCTTTTGTTTTGTATTTATGGTCCAAAGATTCCCATACTTCTTTGGCTATTTTCTTCAGACTATACACATTATAAAGTGCATTAGTCAAGCCGTTCAGAATATAATTCTTACACAAGAAGTCAGAATGCTTCAACACTTCAACAGCGAGCAAAGTCTGAGCATCTGCTTCATCCTCTCTAACAGTAGGAGGATCCTCTTTCAAGAATCTCACAAGATTCAGTGTTGTCAAATAGAACAACATCTTTTGTTGCCAAGTCTTGAAATTCAGACCACTGAATTTCTCAGGTTTCTCATTGTGGTTCATAGGAACCGAAACCAACAAAGGTAACGTTGAGGTCGAGGTATGAATCCAAGGAGATGGCATCGGTGTCTCGGAGGTGCTCCCAGTTGGAACATTCTCAATTGAAACAACATTCATGTTATCAGCCATTTTTGAAAATAACAGAATCCAAGTCTTAGAATTTATACCCAAGATAAATTCACCTTTTTTTTTAATGTTATAGATGTTAACCAATAATATAAATAAAAAAATTAGAATAGTAAAATTGAAGCAGAAGTTCAAAATTTCTTCCAAATCCAATGAACCTATTCGTCGTCAAACGGAAGCTAGAATCTGTTTTAAGATTGTTAGCAATATATATAGAGATAAACAACAAACGGGTACAATGTAAAGGAACAGAAATAGTAGAAGGAATATTATTATGAAATTAAGAATAAAATACTACAATAGAATTCTCAACCTTTAAACCAAATTGAAACAAATGATAGTCGAGGCACGTGTAACTTACGCTTTCCTTAAAACAGATTCGTCCCCTCTAGTTGTGTACGAGGATTCGATGGACGTCTGTCTCCCAGATACAACGACAACCGACGATGGTCTATGCACACTCGAACATGCCTCTGGCAAACTTGAACAACGTCTTCCTCTATCACCAAAACGATGACTCGCCAAAACCGACTAAAAAAAAGACTCTAGAAGAAGAGAACAAAAACTCAAAAAAAAGAAAAAGAAAAAAACTGTGTTATTCCTGTGTACAATTTTTTGTGTGTCTAGATGTGGAGAAAGTCCCTAGTACTTATACAGGTCAGGGGATATCAAACTTCTGTGCCTAACCAATGTGGGACTTTCTTAGTACTTATACATGTTAGGGGATGCCAAATTTTAATGCCTAACCGATGTGGGACTCCACATTTAGGCCTTTTTTCTAACAAATTCAAATGTCAATGGGCACATTTTGAGCATCAATTTCTTATTCACCCGATTACCATTTTGAGCATGTAAATATATGATTTCGATCTTCTCGCGACGGAGAATGCAAATCTATCAAGACCCATCACTTTTATAAAGTAGGTCCCACTCAAAATTATGGCTCAAAATGGCTTCTCAAAATGGTTATTAACCATTTTTTCTAACAAATAGGTTGGAGTCTAATTCTGTGTTAGCCTAATCCCAACCTTGTGCAACTCCGACAAGAATCATTGAGTCAACATAAATTAATACAATACAATAAATAGAAAGTAAGCCATATTCTATTATACAACATAGATCGTATTATTTTACCATCTATATTAACTTATACAACATAATGATTATACCCAACATTATATTATTGTCTTATTATACAATATAGTGCTTTAATATGGTGTACCAAATATAGCCTAAATGTTTTCAAAATTTGTTAAGTTTCCAACCATTGTGTTTACAATTAGTTTTAGAAAAGTCAAATTTCCGACCATTGTGTTCGAATTTTCAAGATACAATGGACCGGTCTTCATCATTGTTTGGTTAATGGTAACTCTATAGTTAGCGGTAGTGTGGCTGGAGATATTGGGCTCCTTTTGTAGAGCTTTTGCTTGTTTTTTTAGTCAATAGAAAAAAAGAAGTAAACATAGTGATTTTTCAATCAGTGTTTAGAATCTTCTTTTTAAAAAAGCTTAAATAGGTTAAAATAAATTTATAGTTTTGTAATAAGTAACAAAAATGTTATAATAAAGTTTATAGTGTTTTAACTCTAATACAAAGTTTCAAAGTAATTTTAGAAGCATGTTTTTAGAAGTGACATTTTATAGCTTTGACTTGAAGGGACATATAGTTCATTTAAGAATATAGTTCTTCAAAGCTAAAATATTGTAACAATTCAAATTTTGTGCAAAAAAACACAATAGATAAACTAGTTCAAACTTTTTTTTTTACTGTTTGAATATGTTGTCAACAAGCCAATGGAATTTATTTGTCATTTTTATACTTAGATATGAAAATTAGCTTCCTTTTATAGTGATAAATTGCGATGAGCATATCATAATTAATGGTCTGCTACTGTTTATAATGCCAAGTTATCTAAGAAATGATGACTTTTTTTTTCCTATCTTTTGTGATTAATGCTTAAATTTACTTAACTTTGATGTTGTTAATTTATCTTTTATGCTACAGTTTAGAGCAAAGGTTAAATATGAGATTTTTAGTCTTCATCAGTTGAAGATTATTCAAATTTATATTCCTTTCATACTTCTTCACATTGGACCAGACAAGCAAATTGTAATATTTGTTTGTTTTTTGTTTAGAAATTTGCTTGTTCTTTGTTTAGAATTTTTGTTAGCTCATTGGATGAGGTACAAGTGTCTGGCTCTAACAATTGACCAAGTTAGCTGTCAATTTTTCGCTAAAGATTTAGAAGACCGCAAGCAAGCGTTAATTTGTGGTGTGCTTCAACAAGCATTTCATAACGGATAAGTGAGTGTAAAAATTTAGTTCCTCTACAATGTGGGACTTCTAGCATGTGTTGTTATGAGTTTTTAAATATTTAGAAAACTATTAAATGCTTTCTTGTCACTAAAATAACTTGACAGTAAAATTAGTGTAGTAATATGGCATGCTAATGACTTGCAGCCTCAATATAAGGGTCTAATCCCTCATGATGTCAATTTTTTTATATACTTAAAACAAGTATCACTTGATTCGATTCAAATTCGATGGTTTCGATTAGCTTTCTAGTTAAGTCAGCTAAATCAATTATTTTGTTTTCTCATACTATGAAGGTAATTTCGCCATTAATTCAAGACGTTTGCAAAGTAGGTATTTCTAGTAGCTGTTATTTGTGGAATCTCCCCATAAGAGCTAATTGTAGCTCATTTGCTTCCTACTTTGCTAGGCAGGGAATTAATGACATTATGCCCCGTCTAACATACTAATATACTAACATTCATTGAAATAGACACACTAATATTTATTAATATTATAAACAAATAATAACTACAAAACTAATAATGCACGTCAAATAATTAAAAACTAAATTTTAAAAGTAACTTAACTACTACAACCAGCTAATCAAACTAAACATTTAATCCAATCTAACAACATTAATTGACTAAAAAATTAATGAAAAAACACTTAAACTAATAAAACTAATCTAGATTATAAAGCGAAAGATAATCTGTCTTTCATTCTCTTCGTCTTATAATTGGTGTCTAAATGCTAATTCTTCTCTATGTTTTCATGTCACAGCCCGGAGTACGGGAGGTGACGTGACAGGTTATTTAAGATAATTAAGTAAAAATTTGATTAAAAACATGAATTAAGAAATTAATTAATTATGAAAACTTACGATAATTTTAAAATCTTATTAGAGTAAGAATTATATTAATTAAACAAATAAGAACTGACCCAAATTTTGTGCACACACATAGTACTAACAATATTATGTTACAACCACAGCCCAAATAAGGAGGGAGTTAGAAAATTACATGCCTTGATTTTATGATTTAAACAACCTTTTTGATTCCTCTACTGCCCGTTTGTTCTGTCTATGGACTCCTCTTTAAACCTAAGTTGAAATCTACCTAGAGGGGAAAGGTTTTAAAACAAATAAAATGTGAACGAAAGGCTCAATAGGACTATAAATTTAAAAACATTTAATTTTGAAAGGAAAATTTCATAATATAGGAAGTAATTAGAAAATAAACTTAAATAAACAAATAAATAGAATTTAATAAAACTAATCTTACCAAAACTGTTTACTAGTTGACCAGAAAGAAGAACATTTTCTTTTTCCTAAGCAAACCATATATGTAACACCACTGTAGTGGCCTAGCTAGGTTTCGGGACCTACTCCCAAGGTTGCATGCTACACGATCAGATCTCTGATATAGCATCATGCCCTTCTATATATATTTTCTATAATTATTAAAAATCTCTTTTACCAAATATTTTCATTTTCATTCATTATGAGGTTTATTATGAAAATTACTTCAATCTATTGTTTATAAAAACAACTAATGAAAATCCCTTTCTAATCACTTATTGAAAACATTTTGATAAAAATCCTTTTGAGGCCAAAATCTTTTAAAAACTTGGTTACCAAAGAAAAAGGTAGAAGTCCTACCTCAATACTCACACCGATGTCCCATACCGAGTTCCTGGTTTGCTACACGTTAGCTCCATGGATCCACAAACAACCTTGAATGTACAATACCTAAGTCTATCAGTATTTAGTTTAAGGTACCTTACGTTGCTAAACTGTTTCATGGTGTCCTAGTGTACCTTTTAAGTTTATAAAATCATTTTACAAAGTTACAATCTCAATCAGGGTTCAAAACGGTGAAAACAGATGAAAAATAATAAAATTTCACCATGCCCGATCGACCTACCGGTCACCTTGGTTCGGTCGGCCGACAGGAAAACCAAGTCCGGTCGGCCAAACTTTTCTAAATGTGGCCTACCGGTCATATGAATCTGGCCTATCGAACTCATAATCCGGCCTGCTGAACTGGAAACTTTTAAAAATTTTTGTCTCGGCCTCCCGAGCCCCAAATCTTCATTTCAACATGTTTTTCCCAGTTCTCAAGCATAGAAAACATCTATAGATGGTAGAAAAACATTATAAAACACTTTTGAACTCAATCAAACAAGATTTGCACAATGATTTTGAATAAATATGAAAATAGGAAAAGATGAAGAAAAATGAAAAATCTTGGTTTAAATATGTTTTTCTTCAAACTAAGCTTAGATTCTAGTTGTTTTAAGTTCCTGTAACTTAGATCAAAGCTTTTTTAAGCTTAAGAAAGCGTAAATTTCAAAATGTTAAGAAATTTGAAAAAGTTTAGAAATTTAAAACTAACCTTGAATTGAAGGTTTAAATCAAGTTTATGGTTGCTAAATCGCGTTCCCAAGCTTTCAATACAACCGAAAAGCAAGACTTGAACTCAAATTTTTGAGTAAAAATGTGAGAGGGAAAAAGAGAGAGGGACAACAAAGAGAGAGTGAGGGCTGAGAGTGAGAGAGGAGAGACGAGAGAGTAAGGAGAGGGAGAGAGGGAAGTGAGAAATAAATAAAGAGAAGAAGATATAGCTAGTTGCACAAAACTGTGTGCAGTAGCACACTGATTTCAAATAAGACTTATTTGGCATTTATCAAATTGTTTTGTTTCAAAATTTAAAATAACAAACAAAAATAATTTAAAGTGATTAAAAATTATTAAAATAATCAAAAACAACATTAATTTAGAAATTCCACAAAATGATCAAATTAAGTTTAAAATATTCATTATGGCACACTAATCCACCATTTTACACACTAATAGTATTTACTTAATTTCAAGGCGTTACAATTATCTACCCCTAAAAGAAATTTTGCCCTCGAAATTTACAATTCGTTTTAGAAACAAAACAAATGCGGATACAACTCCTGCATATTGGATTCTAATTCTCAAGTGGCTTCATCAACCCCGTGATGCTGTCACACGACCTTTACTAACAGAATATCACGTCGAACAAGCTGATCATTTTCCAATCAATAATCTAAATTGGCACTTCCTCATATGTCCTGTCTTCCTGAATCTGCACATCGTGAAATAAAACTATCTTGTTCTGCTCAAGTGGACACTTCCAAAGCATCGACACATGGAATATGTTGTGAACATGTGAAAGTTCAAGAGGAAGATCTAGGCGATAGGCAACTACACCGTCACGCTGAGTAATTTCGAACGGTCCAACATACCTTGGTGCAAGCTTACCACTTACTCCAAATTGTGAGATGTCCTTGCAAGGTGATACCTTTAAGAGAACAAAGTCTCTGATGCAAGCAGTGGAGCTGTACAAGTTAGGAGCCATGTTCGTGATCCCTTAAGCCATTCAAGTGGTCCAACACAAGATCTAAGGCCAAGCGATTCAAGGAAGCATTGAACGGGCTCATTCAACAAGTTTGTGACATGTCACATAAATGGAGCCCCAGTATGGGCCCAAATCAATCACAAGAGAGCCTAGTCACTATGATTAAGGTTCTAGAAAATTCACATTGATGGTGGTGCATGATTCTAGTAAATTGTGGAGCAAACTTATAATTTCGGGAAACCTTCCTATTTTGGATCGACACATGGGTGCCATGTCGTCAAGTTCGAGTCTCGTCATCAAATTATCTTCCTAATGTAATTTTTGTAATTTCTTAATTGCCAAACTCGGTTTTGTTAGGCAAGAAAACAGACTTGGATATTTTCCCTTTTTCTAGATTAGGTTAGGCGCATTTTAAGGGATAAAATTAGCTACTTTCCTTTTATGTTATTTCTATTAGATGACAGCCAGCAAAGTCAGATTTTAGGGCTTAATTTCGCATGGAAAAGCACCAATTAAGGGATTTTCTAAGTCAACATTCAATTAGGGATTCTTTTGGGCTAAAAATCGTTCCTATATAATTGTAAACAATTCATTATTCTAATTGGAAAAAATCATATCATTATTCATGAATTTTGATGAGATTATTTTTGCGTTCTTCTTATTTTCTTAAGAGGACTCGTTGAACTTATCAAGATTAATCTTGTGGCGTTCAACAAACAGACTTATCATCTATAATTTAAGTGTTCTTGCAAATTCTAGGTGTGGCGTCTTCCTATCTATGGTTCTTGGTTCGTGTCTCTCTAGATTACGGGTCAAGGCTCAACAAACGTGTGTCTTTAAGGGATTAGGGGTTCAATTTGAGATTTGGTGTCGGGTCTTGTTGCGTTAGTCGATGGGGTTCATATCATGGAGTGGAGTAATGCTTCATCAATAACTGTGATACTGAGACACGTGTCGAATGATGATTTGCTGCAAAAACCACTACTTCCTCATATTCTGGTCCTGTACTTAACATGTTATAACCGTCAAAACGTGATATACGTCGAATCGATACGGACGAATCGGACGACCAATAACCTATTTGATGTAGCTAAACAAATACATCGAACAAATCGAATAATCGATTAGATCGAAGCGATTTGATCAATTCGCTCGACCGATGTTATTGGGCTACGAGGGCCCATGGCCAATTTGGGCCTGCCTGAATTGTACCCCAACAGTTAGCCCCCCACTCCTTAGTCTCATGTTATAGACTACAAGAGTGAAGATCTGACTCTGAAATCGACTACATGTGACTTGGACATCTCTTCACCTGTGCCAGAATCATGACTTTCCCTTGGGAAAACGCGACAATTAATTTACCACAACACGTGCCGGCACGCCATTGGCCATTCATTAATAACTACTACGACGCTGAAGTACGTGTCAGATTCGAAAAGGCACAGCCTCGATTTGAGCGGGAAACTGAAAAGACGCACAACCCTAGCCTTTGGATCAGATTGATCTGAAGCGATCCTAACCGTCAAAATGATGCTCTAGAAGGTACATAAAGCGTCTGTCGTTTTCCTTCAATCCATTTCTCTCCTTCAAATTTTCAGTTTCTCTCTCTTGGATTTCTAGGGCGGTCTTCTTTCATTTTTCCTTAGTTCCTTCAGATTCATCAGGCAAGATTTTCTCCTTTTTCATCTTTTTTCTTGTAATTTTCCTTTCATAATCTTGTTCTTCTCCCGATTCTGAGCGTTTCGATGCTAAACACGCAACATTTTCCTGAGAAAATCAGTGATTGCTAATGCTGTTTGGCTGTATAGACCGTAAAGTATTCAAGAACTGTTTGAAGTTCTTTGGTTTTAGGGTCGCATGTCCTTTTTTATCTTAGAAACCCTAGATTTCTTTCAACAATTGTGTTTTATATAAATGTCGAAGTCAGTGGCCATTACTTCGAGCTCCAGCGGTGGAGACAACCCTTGGTTGAGTGACGATGAAAGGGAAGTAGATGAAATGATTCGTCAGCAAAATTTGATGGAATCGAGCATAAGGACTGTTGGGGCCGAGATTGGTGAAGCATCGAGCTGAGGGATAGAAAAGAACCAACCAGCTGGACCCTCGAGGAGAATCAAAGACGTCGATTCAATCGAAAGAAGGAAGTACGTCTCCCCAACCAAAGGGGTATCATTTTTTACGAAGAATCCAGAGTCTGTCCTCACAGAGTTGCACCTCCAAGCGATAAGAACGAAGTATGGGGTCCCACCTACGGTAGAGATTCGACTTTCTTACCCGGGCGAACGGGCTGACACTC
Source organism: Artocarpus hirsutus (assembly GCA_946598075.1). Lineage (NCBI taxonomy): Eukaryota > Viridiplantae > Streptophyta > Magnoliopsida > Rosales > Moraceae > Artocarpus > Artocarpus hirsutus. The sequence continues at coordinate 40,253 of CAMOHE010051563.1, forward strand.
AAAACGACAACTGGTTTTGCGTGTACAGCAAATGGTTCGAGCTTGGTCTTCAACTACCGATCCTCGAATTTATACTAGAGACCGTGGGTCACTTCGATATTTCTATGACACAGCTCATGCCGAACGGAGTTCGGCTCCTGATTGCACTGATCGTTTTAATCGAAGAGGCTAAGATAGACTTTGACATATACGACTTTCTTCGATGTTACTATCTAAAGCCGAATAGTAAGAATCCAAGTCGATTTTATTTTGTTTATCGACAGTTGAAGCAACTTGTAGGAGAGTTTGCTAACGCAGATAGACGTTGGAAAGAACGATACTTCTTCATGTCGATCAACCGCGACTCTTTCGAGCATACTACTCAAACTCCTTTCCCTTTTGCTTTCGGTCATATTGGTGAGTTTCAATCCTTTTAACTGTTTCAGATAGTAATTCCAACTGATCTCAAGTATATTTCTTTTTTACAGATTACGAGCTAAACCACCCAGCTCCAATTGGCGAGAGGTTTAAATCGAAACTTCAAACTCTGCTTGCATTAAAGGATCGGACTTGGGCTGAAATCTCAAAACTTGATCGACTTGGGAAGTCGTCGATTTGGAAGAATTTCAAGAGCATTCCTACAGGTATTCCTATTCGATTTCCAAAATGAGTCCATTGGGTCTTTATATGCCGCGGTCCACTTTAGCGGTTATACGGTCCGTCCAAATTTATTACTCCATTGTCTGACGAAGACTTCATCTCGTAGAAGCCGTTTTATCAGCCATGAAGGTAACGTTACCTCCTTTGGGCGAGATGAGGAAGAAAAAACTGGCAGACAAGAAGCCGAAGAAAAGACGAGCTAAAGCTGGCGAATCGTCAGCACCAAAGGAGACGACGCTACCGGTCAAAAAGTCTGAACTGCCTCCTCGACCACCATTTGATATTTAGCCCCCTCTGTCAAAGAAAAGGAGAGGAGAGGAGAGGAGCCTCCTGTTTCTGGCAGAGATGTCAAAAAGTCAACTTCGGAGAAAACATTGGATGTCCTAGATGACGCCAGCGTCCTTCAAGATAGGGAAGTTGCGGCGAGAGTGACAATCAACTTCTACTTCAACAAAGACGAGGAGGTCTTTAGGGGGAAACCATTTACATGGCTGCACAACAAGTCAGCTACTGCATTTGGACAGGTAGAGTCGCAATTTTTTTGAAATTCTATGGGCTCGTTCAAAGCGACTAACGTGACAACTTTGTAAACATGCAGGCTCTCATGTTCCACAATCTCTTTGCGAACAAGGCAGTGCATAAACTTGAAAAGGGGGCGTCGAAGGTAAAAGAGCTTGGGGAAAAGCTCGAAGAGGCAAAGTTGCAGATGGACATCAAACAGAGGGAGCTTAACGATGCTGTCGATGCGCTAAATAGGGCGAACAGCAAGGTGTTGAACCTGTCAAGCAAAGTGTGGCTTTTGGAAGGAGAGAATGAAGATCTTAAGGAGAAGATATCCTCAAAGGATAAGGATATCGAAGATATCAAGGAGCAGCTGCTCGAGGTCTACGGTACTTCTTCCTTCAAGGCACGACTCGACGCCCTAATTGAATTCAAATCAAGCAAACTTACCGTCGATGCAATCGACCAAGAGATAAAAGAGCTCTAGGATATGTTGTCGACGGACGATCAGGTAGTCAAAGTCGAATCTGACCACGAAGATGTCACCGTCGAGCTTCCTACCAAGTTCGAAGCTGCAACGATTCCAACAGCCAGAGTCGCCAATCAACCGACCATCGAAGCAACCGAGCCCGAAGATAATTAGTCAGCTGAAGGGGGGAACTTTGAGAGTTTTTTTTTTTAAATAATTTTATTTTGTTCGATAGAATTTTCGATTCAACAGTTAGAAATTTTTAAAAATTCAAAACTGTACTTTCAAATCATCTCAAAATTACACCTCTTGTGTCATTGTGTACCAGCGATCTTGATCTTTAACAGACAGAGAATCAATTGGGTAACAAACAAAATTCGCAACCGATTAGGCTAAATGAAATTATTCGAATTATGACCGAAGCGCTGTATTTACTGAAACGATTAAGTGGATTAAAAATTGTAACTGAGCCAATTGTTCCACTAGTTTGGGTCGATCAGTAGGATTTGGGTCGACGTAGACGAAGCAAAACTTTAGCCATGAAAACGACGTTGATCGATCTGGTCGAGTCTAATGTCAGGCCATAAAGATGGCTTTGGAGTTCAGATCGATCTGGTCGAGTCCGAAGTCAGCCATGAAGATGGCGTTAATGAGTTTGGATGGATCTGGTCGAGTCCGTAGTTGGCCATGAAGATGGCGTAAACGAGTTCGGATAGATCTGGTCGAGTCCATAATTGGCCATGAAGATGGCGTTAACGAGTTCGGATTGATCTGGTCGAGTCCGTAGTTGGCCATGAAGATGGCGTTAATGAGTTCGGATCGATCTGGTCGAGTCCAAAGTTGGGAAAACTAGAGTCCTTTTTCCTAAAGATCAAACTCGAAAAACTCGTTAATTTATCAAGGAAATGAAATTCGAAATAATAAAGCGACTGCACCTGTTTATAACGTATACGAGCTGCCTATGTATCCCGTGAATGGGAATCAAGCCAAACGTAGTTCAATTACACACAGCTACAGCAAAATCGAAAAATTATAGATAGTACTTCCTCAAATGATTTGCGTTCCAGCTTTTCGTTATGTAGGATCCATCCAGCCTCTCGAGTTTGTAGACTCCTTCTCAAACCACCGACCGTATTCGATAGGGTCCTTCCCAATTAGCCGCCAATTTTCTAGCGTTGGCTTCTTTGGTATTCTAGAAGACTTTCCTAGGTATGAATTCTCCTTTGACGAATCTTCTGGGGTTGACCTTTCTGTTATAATACTTGGCTGCTACTTGCTGGTAGCATCCAAGGCGATAGAAAGCTCTGTCCTTCTTTTCGTCAACGAAGTCCAGCGCATCCTGCATCATTTCATCGTTCTTGGCTTCATTTAGCAAAGAGTAATCGACTCGAAGGTCCCGTGCAACTACTTCAATGGGAATAATGGCTTCTGTTCCATACACCAGCGAAAAAGGTGATTCACCAGTTGCCCTCCTTGGAGTCATTCGATAGGCCCATAATACCATCGGGAGTTCTTCGACCTATCGCCCTTTTCTCGCTTCGAGTTTCTTCTTCAGATTTTTCATGATCGTGTTATTCATTGCTTCAGCTTGTCTGTTTCCTTGCGGCTACCTTGGCATTGAGAAACTTAAAATAATTTCCCAATCTTAACAAAACTTCCTGAAGGATGATGAAACAAATTGAGAACCGTTATTGGTGACTATCTCTCGTGGGATTCTGAATCGGCAGATGATGTTCCTCCAAATGAATCTTTCGACGTCTCGTTCTTTAACGTCCACAAAGGCTTCGGCTTCAACCCATTTGGAGAAGTAGTCAGTAAGGACCAGCAAATACTTCACTTGTCCGGGAGCTGGGGGAAAAGGTCCGACAACATCCATCGAGTACTTCATGAACGGGTATGGCGAACTTACTGACGAAAGCTCTTCCGCTGGTTGATGTATGATGGGAGCATGCCTCTGGCAACTATCGCACTTTCGAGTGAAGTTTTCGTAATCGTTTTGCATGGTTGGCCAATAGAATCCTTGTCTTTTCACCTTGTTGCATAACGACCTTCCACCAGAATGATTTCCACAGGAGCCTTCATGAACTTCTCTGATCACT